>JACXGI010013329.1:0-21029 GCA_016801175.1 Esox masquinongy | reverse complement strand
GGGGGGGGGGGTGTAGGTGACTGGGTGGGGCTCCACCGGTCCCTCCCTCCTTCCTTCCCTCTCTTTCTCTCTCTCTCCGCTGTCTCTGTGAGCGTTTTGTGAATGAACGGCATGGGGACAATAGAACCGGTGGCTCACAGCACTTCCGAACGTCCGTCATTTGAAACAGTGAGAGCTCCAGGTCGCCCATTCATCCCACTTAGTCCCCGCTGAGTACAGTGGAGTGAGTGGGGTTGGGGGGGGGGGGAATAGCCTGGTAAAAGCTGGTAAAGGATCACTCCCGTGGGTGGGGTAAATGGTTGTAAGCGGCAGATGGACGGAAGTGGGAGAGGGGGGAGCGGTAGGACGGCGGTGTCACATTCTACTCACGTACGGCTGGGTCACGGCTGACCTCATCCTGTTCCCATGAAGCGAATTTGTGAATGAGGGAGAGATTCGAAGTCGCCAATGACAGCACTTCCCGCGACTTTAGCGCACGCCAGGTACTAACAGTAAAGAGGGCGTGCGTTCTTACAAACACAGTACTCGTACCAGGCGATTACATTTGTAAGTATGTAACTTATTTGTTTGCGTATTATAAAATGTAGGATGTTTAACTGCACTCTTTGGCTTTCTACCACCATTATTTCCCAGAGGAACAGATGCATCCAATAAAATGTAAAAATAGCATTCAGGAGATACATAGAGAGTGAGGGCACATTAATACAGGCGTAGAATGCACTCGTGATGCAGTGATAATGTCAGTCTGCTACACAGGTGCAGACAGTACAGTTTCAACAGGTATCAACTATCATACTTCAGACAACAACGAAGAGATATAAAAAAAGAAAATGCAACTTTGTTGCGGTCTGTAAAAGTGAGTGGTTCATAAACCAGTTGGCCATGCTAGGGGAGATTACAACCTGAGTTTAAGTCAAATTCAGCTGTGCCAGTGTTTAGCCAAATCTCTGCCACAATCCATTCCACCTTCAATACATACTGAATTAATTCTACTGCGTGGGACGTGTGCCCGAGAATTTCTCTAGTTGCTTTGTGATACAGCAGACATTGTCCAGTAGATGTACTTTAAAGCTTAGCACCGTGGCTGGACTCAAAAGCATGTGGTAATGGGAGCACCTGGGTGGTCAACATGTCCACACACCGGCTCAAAGAAACATTCTAAATTTTAGCAACTTTTGGAAGGGCATCGGACAGTCCTACAAACACACCAGTTCACTATAATGCATGATCCGTCACAAGCCATGAATGTCGACTTTGTGAATGCGAAGTCTCTCTAGGCTGCGTGCGGCTGTCCACTTCTTGCGAGCTGGCTCTCTCTGTGGAAAACGTCGGGGGAGAAGAACCTGTTACACTCCAAACCACCCATCAAGAGACCTCTAGTGAGCAAAGCGCAACGCGTCGGCTGCCAGACGATCCTGGGTCTGGAGTACTGGACAGGCTCTCCGGGAGTGCTACCAGACTCCGGAGTGCTCCGCCCTCAACACTCCACTACTTACTGCATTCCAACCCTCTGTCTTGAATCCTATCTGCGGCATGTTCACCATCAGCAGACTGCCCAGAGCGCCCAGGTGCTATGGTGATTACACACGTTTGGCGAAGGAAAGTGGTGACGTCCATATGGCTTGCTCAGTTAGGGCCGCACAGGCTGAAATGACTGGTTGGCAAAGGCACGACACTGGCCCGGGTATGTATGTAATAAACCCAGAAGAATGAGGGTTGCATGACTTGTTGCAGAGGCTCAGCCCATCTGTTCCTGCCTGTGTGTGGATTGCTGACAGAACCAGCTGGCTCTGCTGCTCTGAGTTAAAAGAGAGTGGAGACGATGCACTTGCCTTTGGGATGTACTCCTTCCTTCTCCTCTCATAGTACCAGGTGTGTCTGACAGGGATGCAGCTTCAGACCCAATCTTTTCAATATTTATATTAATGATTTAGCCAGAGTATTAGAAACTTTGGCAGTGACTGGCCTCATCCTACTGTACTCGGAAAATAAATGTCTTCGGTTTGGAGATGTTCCGTGCTCCTGTCCACAGTCAAAGACTTATAGCAGCACCTCTTCCTCACAAACACTGTCAGACTTGCACATCGAATCAAAGCAAGACAAAAAATATGACAAAAAAAGTCCAGATGCCAGAACTAAGACCATAAATTCTTCCTAGACACCATTGTCCTATACCAGTCAATAATTACACCCACCTCTGTGTAAACAATACCTCCACAGGTAATTTCAACAAGGCTGTGAATTATTTGAAAGACAAGGCATCTGTGCCATCTGAAAGAACATACAATATAAATCAAGAATTCACAAACCCAATTAAGACGCAAAACACTGACTATATAAACATTCAGTGAGCATGCCCTTGTTATCGAGAGGCCACTACAGGCAGAACTGCGCACAACGCCTAAATATTTTGGTTGAACTGTAGCTGCACTTTTAATCTCCTGCCAAATATATGACCGCATTCAAGACACATTTTTCCAACAGATTATACAGAACCACAGAGAATTTGAGAAGTAATCAAACATCGACAATTTCCCATATTTGTTAGGCGAAAATCCGCAATGCGCAATCACAGCAGCAAGAATCTGGACTCGTTGCCTTGAAATAAGGGCAACCAGTTGAGTAGAAACAACATAACATTTATATCTTATTTTCTACCTGCCTTGGAAATGTAAACAATTTTTACCGTTAGAATAAATATTTTTAATAATATGAAACTGAATTAAAGGAGTGAGAGAAAGAAAGATGGAGAGCGACAGAGACCAATGGATCCTCCATTAGTCCATTAGGGGAAGTCTCCACATAGTTCTTCCGCTTCTTCCTCTTTTCTTTTTTAACCCTCGATTAAGGAGGAAACCGTATCTTTGCCACCCACAAGCCCTCAATGGATACCTATCAAGTTAAACCGAGTGAGACATCCCGACAAAGCCTTCCTTTTACACATGAGGAATGACGGTGGATTGGGAAGCGACGGGGTGGGATGAGGGTTAAGGCCCCCCTCCTGGGAGTAGGAGGGGCAGTGTGACCGTTTGGAGCTGATGAAAAGAGCACAATAACACAGCATATCGGGTTTGTCAGTTTGACAAATGGAGTTCCCGCAGTCCCGTCGACTGAGATCGCGGGCAAGTGCTAGTGCCTTTATCTGGGAGCAGTAGATTTTTTTTTTTTTATATTCAAAGAAATTGGAAATTAGGAGTAAAAGAACATGATGTTCTCTACAGCCCATTGAAAAATGTGTAGAATCACAGAAAATGTACTTGCAAAACAATGCACAAACATGGGATGATTAGGAACAGTGAAAAGCTAGAGGTGCAACTGCCCTGCATAATCCCACTAAAATCTTCAGTCCCCTTCACTTTTTGCACATTTGTTAATATTACAGCCTCATTCTAAATGGATTCAATTTATTTATTTCCTCATCAATCTACACACAATGCTCCATGATGCCAGAGCAAAACATTATTTTTTTAATGTTTGAGAATTTACTGAAAAAAAATGGATATATCACATATACATACACGTTTTCAGACCCTTTATTAATCCTGATCAGTCTCCTGGTCCCTGCCGCTGAGAAGCATCCCCACTGCATGATGCTCCCACCACCATGCTTCACCATAGGGTTGATATTAGCCAGGTGATGAGTGGTACCTTATCGTTGCCTCTCAGAATCCTTCAGTCGAGCCATTCTATCATACAAATCCCTATTTTATGATTTATTTGCACTTGAAGGCACACAAGTTTGCAAGGTTGGCAACAATACTGGCCATGTCAATCACCCAAACTGAATCTAATGTAGTATGCCTTTCACATGCTGAAGACCTCACTGGAGGGGAAAAGGACCCAAAACAAACAGGAACGAAAGATGGCTACAGTACCAGCCTGGCAGAGAATCACTGGAGAAGACATCCTGCAACTGTGGATTATGGCTTCAACAGTAAATGCATGCAAATGATTTGCATGTACAAAAAATATTATTATTTGCGCATAATCCAAAGACTTTTGACCCCCTAAAATGGCGGGACTATGTGCAAAACATTAAGTCATTTAAACGGTCAATTTAATATGGATGGAAATACCCTCAAATTAAAACTGAAAGCCTGTATTTTAACCTTCCAAAGATTTCAAACCTAAAGTGCTGGGGTGCAGAGCCAAAACAAAACTTGTGTCTGAAGTAATACTGAGGTATTTTAATTATTCTACATAATATTCAGAACATTCAGACGTGAGCTCAGAGCCAACACAGTGAATCAGTATGGAACACTTGCGCAAGCACCACCAAATCCATAGCTTGTTTTGATGTTCCTAGGCACAAAAAAGGAGGTATGGCACTTTAAATCCACTAACCGCTTTGAACTGGGAGTCCACTGTCCTAAATTTACCCCCTGAATACACCCACACACAAATCTTCGATCCAGGCCAGTAAATCAAGAGCGGACACTGATCAAAGCACGGCCGTGAATCTTAGATGGCATATCCTGCATTCCTGCCTAAACGCATTCACATGCTGGGCTCCCAACGCGTGCCGCTTATTTGTCGACCCCTTACCCTCTGTTTAAGGCCTTGAACTTTCATCCAAATTGTACTTAGTTCATTTGATCAATTCTCACACAACCAAGGATGGCTAATGGAACAGAAAGTGGTATAGAGGCCTAGCAGTCTCTATGGGCTGTATGGTACATTTTCAAAAAGACTTTCATTGGCCAAATGTGACATATGGTTGGGGAAACTCCAATTATCATGGACAAGTAGAGCAATTTGAAATAAATTCCAGGTCCGAGACGACTTCCCTACAAGACTTAACAGCGATGGCTCGCCAAATGTTTGGAACTTTTTGTCCTGAAGCAGACATATGACATGCCACATGACAACATTGTAATAATTATTTCAGTGTTTGCTCACACATTCCTTTAGCTGGATTTCCTCAGCTTCCTTCCTGAAAATAAATTCTTAACTATCTAACATCTTTATTAACATATAAAAGCAGTTCCTACCAAACAGGATCATTTTATGCGCAAAACCTAGTGGTCCCTTCAGTTTCCACTGATCTTTGACAATATCTGCTATTTCGCTCTCCTCCATCACCTCTCTACTTTTCTATGTCTCCTGTGTGTCTTGCCTTCCCAAGGTTTGGGTGTATCTTTCCATTTTCTTCTGTGTAATTCAAGAAAGGAAACTCAGGGTCAATCACTGTCTTGATATAAATTAAAGTATTTCACAAAATATCATTCTACTCATGTTATTTACTGGCATACAGTCAAGGGCATAGGAGCAGAGGGAGCAGGAGAGGTGGACATGTCCCCTAATGTTAAAAGCAGGTCAATTGTTCCCCCCAAATAAAAACACTAATATTAACGTCCCCTCCGTATCAAACTCACTCTCACAACCTGCATACAGTCAATAATATGATTGAGGCTGAATGTAAATACATAATTAGTTACACTAAAATGTAACGCCAGCAAAGTTTTGTGTGGCATATATATTAGCAGGAGTCCTAGTCGCTTCGATATTAGGAAATGAAGTCAACACATTAGCAAATGTGTCTTCAAGTAAGCAAATTGGAATCAAAGCATTACAGTTGGTACATCAGCTTCCCAGCAAACCAGCCAGCCAAGCCAGCTAGCGTACGATACAAAAATATCACCACACTAGACCAGTGGTTCCCAACCAGGGGTACAGGACCCTCTCTACAGAGGGTACTTGAAAACACTTATGACACCATAGGCTTACTAGTGAAATGAACATCCGGGGGTACTCCAGGGATACTCCCAGCCGAAACAAAATTCTGTCAGTGGTACAGTAACTGAAAAAGTTTGGGAACCACTGGCTTCTCAGCTCCAGGCCTCGGGCCACAAAGTACTCATGGTTTTCATTCCACCCCTCTAAATACTGACTAATTTAGACCTGGGATACCAGGTGAATGCAATTAAACTATCAAGTACAATAGGAATATCATGTCAATATCATGTCTTTTACTAGGCTAATTTTAGAAATTTCTCCCTCACCGCAGCAGCAATAACTGGCTGCGACTCCCTGTCATCAGGAGCAACACTGGCAAAAGACCTGCGTGCAAAAGTCTTTGAAGTTACGATTTTATGAAACCAAGATATTGAATTCTATGACATATTTGCTTTATATTTTTGTTAATTCACTATGTTTATTCCCCGTATAAAAAAATACTGAGGACATGACCACAATGGTAGATATGGGCTTGCATGTGTGGCTCACCTTAGCGTGTACATTTCTACAGCAAAGTATCCTCAACTAACCTTCTCCGCTACAGATTGAGTCACTGCTAACTCCACTTATCACGAATTCAATGACGAGGAAGGTTCTACACCGGCTGAATCAGAGTTCATTCAGAAAGTAGCATACCCATCCTTGGGTTTAGGCTACACTCCTAGCAAAAATGCTAACAGAAATTCTGTATAATAGCATGCCTTTATTGCCAGGATCCACAGAATTCCATGTCTGCAGCCACACCCGGGGAGCATATGATGGTCATGCATTGTCACGTTAACTTTATGCAATGCAATTATGGCTACTCATGACGCTCAACCCCTCTGATCATGGAAGCACGTGCTTGCTTATGCAAACAGTATGAAATACACAAAAAAACGTGAGGATGACGAATTGGCTAATCAACAAAGGGAGCACAGTTTTACTCATTGCCATTCATAAAACTAATGATAATGACCGTAAATTAGGTAAATTGCATTTTGTTTGGCGTATGTTATGTCTTGTGCTCACTTGTGGAACATATGTGGGTTTGGACCACACTGAGACTTATAACTCTTTAGTTAGAATTCACCCGAACATTCCACTACCTGCACAAGCTATACCATGTTACAACACTGACGACTATGCTCTATCACAATGTTGCTAAATAAACATTGGCATACATTTTCTCTTGCCCATATTCTGTGACCCTGACAATATCTCCTGCCATAGACCTGTATGAAAACACTGAACTTTTAGCTATTACCATGCTATTATACAAACAGGTTTCGTTCATGATGTAGTTTGAGAACCTAGACGGAGGTATGACAGTTCTCCAACTCTATGTGTGGCGTTGTGGGGTGGTGGGAGGAGAGCTGACCACCTCTTTGCCGTTATCTGCCTGAGGAGACTGGTTGTGTTGAGGCAGTATGTCCTCCTGTGTATCAGGAAGCTGGTCTGGGTCTGTAGTAGCCGGATGGATGTACCTCAAGTGGCGTCTGTTTCTGCGGAAGATCAGTCCAGACAGGGTCACGATGTTGAATGAACGAGGTTCAGCCCTTTTCTCTGAGACAGTGACTGGTGTCCGTCCCTGTTTGGTTTCCATGCACACTCTTTTCCCTGCAATCAGCTCTGGGCAGTGGCTTAGATGCAGCATCGTGGTACCGCTCCTGTTTGGACTGGAGATGTCTCAGTCTCGCGCGATGCTTTATTGGTTGCAGTACAGCACCTGAACTTGAAAGTGTACACCTCAAAACTCTTCCCATGAGCATTTGCAAGGGTGAAAAGTTGATTCCTGTCACAGGCTTGTTCCTCAGTGACAGTAGTGCCAAATGTGGGTCAGTTCCTGTAGGCACTGCCTTTGTAAGAGTGTATTTGACAGTTTTCACTGTCCTCTGCCAGACCATTGGATTGTGGGCATCCAGGACTGGAGTGGGTGAGCTTAACACCCCACTCAGATGCAAACGTTTTCATTTCCAAGCTGGCAGAAGGAACATGGTCACTGACTACCTCTTTGGGAATGCCATTTCTTGCAAAAAACTCCTTTCATTTTCCAAATCACTGTGTAAGCTTTCTTGTCTGGAATATGCAGAACTTCTGGGAACTTTTACAGGAATCCACCAACACCACACATGTTTCTGGGAGGCCAATATGGGTGGAGTTTACCGTCTGACATTTTCTTTGAGGCCAGCCTTGATTGTGAACTCCTACTACTGCCTGTAGCACCTCATCTGTCACTGTTGCATCTTTCAACTTTTGTAGCATCTCTGCACTCAAAGCTTCGGTGGCCTCAATGGCATACACACCTTTCTCTTCTAACATGGTTGCGTTGTCCTCTCCTGGCTGTCCAATAGCTACAGCCCGAGATAGTGTCTGCTATATACATGTCCTTACCCGGCGTGTACGTGATCTGAAGGTCATAACATTGGAGTTGCACGAGCATTCTCTGTAGTCTAAGGGTTTGTGGACAGATTGGACTGCCACACTCCTGCCATAGATATACTGGTGGAATTTTGTTGTGACGAACACAATTGCCAACAGCTCTTTTTCTATCTGAGTGTAGTTCTTTTCAGCGTCAGACAGAGCTCAGGATGCATAGAGCTCCTGAATTAAGCACGCTCCGAGACCATCCTTCAATGCATCTGCCTGAATGGTGAGGGGTTTGGTGTTGTCATAAAACTTGAGTACAGGGACTTTAGTGAGAGACATTTTCAGTTTGGTCAGCGCTGCCTCATGCTCATATAGTTCCATGGCCAGGCCGTGTCTTTCCTGAGCGGTTCCCTCATAGGTGCGGTGATTGTTGCTTCCTCTGGTATGTATTGCACTAAGTACCTGGTCATGCCAAGTAGTCTCTGAAGACCTACCCGAAAGGTAGTCTCTGGAACTTGTAGCGGCCCCATGGTGTATTGAATGTGCACAGGTCAGTGGATGATTTGTCAAGCTTTACCTGCCAGTAGCCATCTTATCTCATTAAGAATGATGAGGATTGACACGTCTGCCAGCTTGGACTGGACATCCTCAGGCGTTTGTCGAGGATCGTGAGGGTCCAATCACACACCATGCTCCGTTTTTTTTTCTGTAATCACTAGACTGCTAAACCATTCAGTGGGGTCGCTCATAGATGTGATCACCTCGGTGTCGTCGAGCTGTTGGAGTGTGGTCTTTAGTCTGTCCATGACTGACAGAGGAATCTTTCTGCAGCTGTGTATTACTGAAACAACAGTTGGGTCTGCGTGAATATGATGTTCATCTGGAAACTTTCCTAAACCATTTAACACATCCAGGTATTTCTCCACAAGCTGATGATTAGTCTCCGGGGACTGCACCTTCACTGTCTCTTTTCATAAATTCTTAAATGAACATTGATAGTAATTAATTAGTTAAATAAACCATAGCACACAACTTGGACTGTGCTCTGATAGGCCTGACAAGCCCTGAGTCTGCCGTGTTTTTATCTCCTCCTGTCACCCTGGTCACCCTTGACCTGGGTGGACATTATGTGGGGTACATAGTGCCATAAGCAGAACACGGAAAACTTTCATCTCTCTCGCTCTCTCATATACATATATACACACGCATACGCATACGCATACACACACGCATACACACACACATACACACACACATACATACATAGCTCTGGAAAAAATTAGGAGACCACTGCACCTTTTTCTTTCCTTTCCAAAAAAGTCGAAAAGGAAGGTTTTGAGTGAGGAACAGAAGGGTTAAAATTAAGAGACCACTGCAAACTGAACGTGTGGGTAATCCACCCCCGCAGAAAATGTAACAATTATTATAATGAATAACCATCTTGAGCTGTCATTGCATTTTAATTTCTATATAACTGAATGACTGTAATGATGACTGACCTTGTGTTTTGTAAGTAATTCAATTTTTGAGGCAGAGCTGCAATCACTAAATCAACTAAAGCGTAAATAAACTGTTATAGTTTTTGCATTGAACATTTTCCACACACCTTAGTTATTTGCTTGTGTGACATGCTCTTACTTCTCATAATTTACTATAAATCCTGAACATGATGCCTTGCTTTTACATTCTCTCCAAGATGCTTTATCCTTGTCAGGACATTGGAGTATAGACATATTTTTTGTGGTATTATCTTCTGCCTCTACTGGCAGTTAACATTGAAATTATAGCCATGTGTATGGCTTCATTTAAAAAGGAGGATACTTACAAGGTTCAGTTGCCAATCCACCGGAAATGTATGGATTTATTCTCGATATTGGCAAAAAGGCTTCTTTTAAACATAGGATTTGTCTTTCTTAGTGGCCTGCAGAAAATCATTCTGGATGTAGGTACACTTTCGATATAGTAGAAGCTTAAAAATAGAGGTTTATTGCCTTGATACACAAATATTGCTTACATGACATGAAAAAAACAACAACATTCTCCTTGGGTTTACAGAGACATAAATAGATATGTAAACTGCGATATTCACAGAAAATTAATCTTAAAATGTTTTGTATAGATCTTCACATGACAATTGAAGAAATAAATGATAGTTGCAAGATCACCCTTTCTGGGATATGTACACCAAGCACCTATTTCATTGTTAGAAAACATGGCTAATACATGGCTAATAAATCACCAACTATAGGTTGCATATGGCAATCCTTCTCTGTTAGCCAATCACTCTCATTTAGGAATGTAAAATCTGGTCCTGTCTTACAAACCATTGAAATTTAAGCTACAGTATGTGTATTTACATCACCAATGACCATAATTGCTAATATTTGAGACACTCATGTCCTTACCGCCATTCCAATATACTTACATACCCATTTCAATATCCATATTGAAACAATAGCTTCCTCCAATATTGCTCCAAAAATGTCCATCCCCCTATTATAGATGTCATCCCATAGACTAGGATTCCATACCTAACATTCTTTGGTTGAACCTTTACAAATAACCAAATAACTGGCTTTCCAATATAAAAACAACAACAAATAACAGGCTTGAAGAATTATGGTCTGAAGTGTTGCCGTCTGGTTTTCACCAGGCATTAGCCCAGTAGGCTGTTTGACCTTAAAAATAACTGGAATGTATGATGGTGAGGCCTGCACTTGTGCTATCAGCAATAAAATAGGTGTGTCTTTAAAAGGAGATGCATTTTTACCAGATTCAGAAAGAGTTTTATTGCCAAGAAAGTTTCACAACAAACAAGGATTTTTTTCTGGCCGTTGGTGCGACAATTTAAACAAACAAGATCAGTGGACTGAGCATAAAAATAGTAGATTGTGCATTAATAAATTACTAAAAAATAACTAAAAGGTATACGTAAGGTGCAAGATTTAGTCCCATTGAGGGTTGTGTGTGTATGTGGGGAGGGGTTATAGATTTGTCCAGTTGAGGGTTGTGTGTATGTGGGGAGGGGTTATAGGTTTGTCCAGTTGAGGGTTAAAGGGCAATTATTTGAACCACACCTTTCTTATAGGTAACCTTGCACAAGATCTAAGTACCTTGAGCTAATGTCTAGGCTTTAGCTTATAGGGCTAACCTAGTCATGTTTGAAACAAGTTGTTCACACCTTGACCTGTGCTCTATGGTGGACATTTTGGTTATAATGGGGGGCATTCAAACAAAGATGGCTGACAAGATAAACAAAAGAAAGAAAAACGAGACTGAGTGCCTAGGCGCAACATCAACAATCGTCAATCATCAGTCCTTGTTCCATTTTGACCAGGCAAATGATAAGGTTATTTTCTCTGCCACTGCAATTCATCATTACTCAGCAAGCCCTGTCCAATCCAAACATCAAATAATTTACATTTACTGTGTGAGTAAAGTTAAACAAAGCTTTCAACATAGATTCTGTGCGTGCCAAGTTATGAGTGGTTCTCATTCACCAATAACGTAGCGGTGGCGCGTGCCAGTATGCTGTCTTTATCCATCTGTACTTCTTCCACGTAAAATCCAGTGAAATATATGTAGCAAAATGATAGCTGACTGTTGGAGCCTTCTCCTTCCCATTAATAAATTACACAGCATGCCAACCCACTCTAGACTACAACACTTGATTCAGAAGATAAGCCTGGATGGTCGGTTGCATGGAAATTCATTTTGATGGACATCACGTCCTTCACATTCGTTAAATTACACTTAAAATACACTGAAATGTCTTGATAGATAAAGTCTGACACATTTAATTTTTGATTGCTGAAATTCAATTGGATGGAAACAGGAATTTCTTTATCATAGTATGCGAGTGGGTGGGCAGGTAAGCGTAAATCCAAAAAATCTTGCCTTTTATAGACAATTATCAAACAAAGACCACATGGACACATTTCAGGATAGCAGAGTATTTCTTGGGCAGAATATGGGGCCAGTGCTGGAATTACTGAGTTGAGAGATAAGGAAATCAAAGTCATGAAGAAGGCCTCAGCCTCGTTTTTTACGAGATCCAGATTCCTACCGCAAATGCACTGCAATGGGTCTTTAAAATAGAAATTATCTCCTGTCAACATGAAGCTTGATGCTACGGCATTCTGATCCACAGAAACAACACACTGGCATTTATTGGCGATCCTGTACATCACAATATGGAGTCAAATGCCTGTGATTTTAATTACATCGTTTTTAGTAACTCATTACTTGGGTCTGGGGATATTCATTATTCACTAATACAACTGTCTAATCATTGCTCTCGAGGCAAAGCGACTGAGAGGAGAAAGTAAGCAGTGGTTTAACCAGGCAGAGCTCCAGGCAGGAATTGGAAGTTGGCAGCCAGTCTGCTTGGATAACCCATGAAGTAGAAATGACTATTTCATTGGACTTGGACTAAGCGACGTTTCAGGTTGATTAAAATGATTTGCAAATTTGCAGGAGAGAAATTGATTATGTCAAAGGTATGCTGCAACACACTGGCGTAATGGAAAGTGTGAGCTCTGGGATGATAAAAACCTTTGGTCTCAGCCATTCGTAATGTCTGCCATACCCGAAAATCAGACTGCTATTCAGGAAAAGGTTCTGAAACTTTACACCTCAACACAATAGCGTTAGACTTTAATAGCGGTAATTGTCTACACAGTTGCTATAACAATGAGTCTATTAGACATTCTAAAATTGAATGATTATCAAAATAGTTCTCCCAACCTAGTAAAAGTTCTCCCAACCTAGTAAATACTTTGAGAAGACGGTGTGAAAAGGTGACTTGGTGTTCTTAAGTGCCCAACCAGATGTTCTTGTGGTTACTGCTGACAAGCTAAGACTGGGAGACTAAAAAAAAAAACAAGCAGAGAGTCAAAGAAAGTCACTGACATGTCTTTGTTCAAACTAACAATATGCCTTTCTACGCAGATAAGAACAGAGTTCACTGTGTCAACAATATGCACATGATTTAAGGTGCATTAATGCACCTTATACACTTAAATGTATAAGTTGAAAAATGTAGGCCAACTTTAAATTCGTCTTAACTATTTTGAATCTGATTATTATCTTACTCCTCAGAAGAACACTCCCTTGTTTGTTTGGCATTTGTTTATCAAGTCCTATGGAAACAAATAGGATAGTTGTTGCAATCATTACTTTGACCCACAGCCTCCAACACAAGGTCCCGAAAAACCCCACAATATCAGGATGAATAAATCTTTAGTATGTCACTACTTACACAGCTGTATGTGAAGTGACATACTCCTTACCAGTAAGTGCTAAAATCTATCTGTCCAGGCTTTAGATGCCAATCTGGGCACCAAATAAAAGCATTATATTAATCATCAACCGTTTCAGTCTGTTGGCACCTTCTCGGGCAGCACCAGACCCGTCTATGAGGTCCACTCATCTGTCTCTTGCCGCCACATTTTGGAAACTGTGTAACCAGAGACTTGTCACAGCCTCGTTAACAGATCTTGGTGGGTAGTCTGCTGACGAGTCTGTGTGTGGCCTTCCGCTAAGGAAAAGGGCTAGTCAGTATCCAAAGAGTTTTCCGTTCTTTCCGTGAAGACGTTAAAGTCTCCACACTCCCATGGAATGCCTGGTCTCTTCCCCGTATCGATGCATTCTGTTTGGGCGGCCGATCTCTAAAGAAAAGCCCCGCTCGTTGTCCAACTTTTCTGTTTCATGGTGACCGAAAGTCCCCAAAACACGTGCTCTCAAGTTTTTGCTAATTCCCCAATGCCAATCTTCAATATTCCACCCTGTTTGAGATGATAACCACTCAGAATGAATAGCCAGTATTTCAGCATTGCCTACAGATCTCCCTCCAAACATAGGTAGGGTAGGGTCATTATTTTAGATCAGAAACACATGTGGAATAACTAAATAACGTCTGGACAGTCAGTTGTTGGAGAGAAAGCATGAATTTGTTAACCACTGCAGAGCTAGCGATCAGTATTCTCTAATTACGGCAGGTTTTCTTTGTACTGTCACAAAAGTGAGAAAATGATTTATTACGTCTCTCAGCACCTGAAACGAGGCGGCTGTAAAAGATCCATTAAAGTAAAAGAGGAATTGATTGAAAATAGTACATAATGTGGTTTACTAATTGCCTCTTCATGGTGTAACAATCCTAGTCCACTTAGAATGAAGCGTTTTTACTAGCATAGTGCTGGCATGTACATTTAAATTGTTTGAAATATCTTCATAAAGTGCATTTTCCACAGAATGTGGTGCCATTTAATTAATTTTTTTAAAGAGTAGTGTTTATGGTTTCAAGGTCCATGACATCTAGAAAACTTAGAGGAACCCTGCCTTATTTAGAAACAACCTTAGCAGTAAGAGGTTATTTAATGGGCTTTTTTAAAGACTGTCCTTAGTGTGGAACATACACAAAGTCAGACTGACAGAAATAAAGGATGAACAGTCAAAGCCGCTGAACATTTGCAGAATCTACACATTTGCAAACTCACCGAAGACGGTGAGGAAAAGGCTAGGTTTTAGGTGTACCCAACTTATTGAGGATTTTCTGTCCTGTTAAAGTCTCAACATCTAGATCTCCGCAACCAGCAGGGGTTTATTTGAATATTTCTCAGTGTATGTGCAGTAATAACGCATTTTAAGAAAAATATTAATATGGACATTTGTATAGCCGTATGCCCTCTCATATTACATAGTGTGTTTATCTGTAGATATAAAATAGAACAGATTTTTATACTTGCCATATAAATGGTGAAAAACACTCATACTCATTAAAAAGTGTTCATGAACATATTGATGGTTATTTGAGATTATTTAACATCTGGTGAACACATTTCAAACAAAAGTTCAATGTCCCTTTTAGTCTGTAAAACAGTTTAATAACTCAGCAAGGGAAAAATCAGTGCTGACATTTTTGGGATTTCTAAGATTAGGATGACAGAGCATGCAAGTGATCAAATTAGGATGTTGCCCTGTAGCTATTCAACAATATACATTAAATTTAGATTCCTCATATTGACAGAGCAAAACCTAGTGTATCCTATCTTTACAAATCTTGGTTTCAATGCTCAAAGTGGGTGTGCATTCCCAGACCTTTTTCTGATGGAAAAAAACTGCATGTAGACATAACTATTTATGGTAAATATCAGATTTAGCTACAGGAAAAAAATGGTTTCAGTAAAGTCTTCTACAAACATTGAGAAACATTTTAGAGTGAAACTTCAGATTAAACTTTGTTTTGTTTCTCTGGATAGCAATGAGGGATTCTTTAGTTGATTTGAGGCCTTTTGAAGTGGTAAGAATACTGATCCAATTGAGATTTCTCAAATTATTTGTTTAGCTTCATTTCAAAGACAAACCAACAATTCCACCTATGGCAATGCCTTCATATCCCTTTTAGCCCACATCTTTACCGTTGTTTCTAATGTAAGGCCTCCTTGACTTTTTTATCTGATTTATGGTTTTGTAACGAGACAGGAAGTTAGTATTTGTGCATTTTCTCCCTTGATAACATGCCAGATATACAGTAAGTTATTGCTGTGCCCCTAGGTTCTCGGATGGGCATTTCTCTATTTCCTTATACCGGTAAACACATGGACACACTGTTAAACCTTTTTAATGTGCACAAAAACTCAGCAAGCCTTCAATGTCAGCATTAGGTTATTGACCTTTTGATATGCCATTGACAATTGCTATGAAAATGTTAATAGGGAAACATTTGGAACTTACCCTGTGCTTATGGATGGCCCTATTCATTTAAATCCACAGGTTTTCAATGGATTTGAAGTGAAACTCTGAAGGCAGAGACGGCCACTGGAACATTTTGATGTTTGATCATTGTTTTGTTGGAAGGTCCACTTACGGCCAAGTTTCAACCTCTTGGCACAGGCGACCAGGTTTTTGGCTAAAATGTAAGTGGACTTGGTTGTGTTCATGACCATCACCATGGCCCCAGGACCAGTGGCAGCCAATAAGCCCCATGATATTAAAGACCCACCACCATATTGTACAGTAAGTATGAGGTTATTTTCTGCATATGCACGCTTCTTTCGACAGGTGTGCCTGGTCAAAGAGCTCTATTATATTTCAGTCTGAACATAGTACCTGGTTCCAATACAAATACCATTGCCGGTTAAACTGCAAGTACATGAAGTTATTGGTAGTTTTTAATAAGGCTTTATCTTGCAAGTCAAAGGAATAGGTTGTAAGGTGGCATTTAACTGTACGTCTTGATATTTTCTGTAACTCTCCAATAAGAATACTTTAGTGGTGCCAATGATTTTCCTATTCACTCATAAAAACTGTAAAACTTCTCAATAAATCATAATAAAACAATATAGTTTCCCCAATATTTTTAGCATGAAATAAAGCTCATTACCTGAGTTTCTTTTCAACAGGCTATTTTCTCGTCTGTATCAGGGGTGCCAATAAGCTTGAAGGTGACTGTAGTTCATCATTGTTTGGCTCTGAGGACAAATACAACAAAACATCCTCTGAAACTGCTGGAGTACTGTTTTCAGGGCTCTCCTTGATTGCACCCAGCCAGCCAGGTCTACTAATAAAGGGCTTGGGGATTAGCTGCACATTTGAATCAGGTGTGCTTTTGTCACAGCCTCATATGTGATGTATTTCTTGATTAGGAACCAGATGCATTGGATGCATTGGGGAGTTCCTGATTGAATTGTCCACCTGTCGATTTAAACTGTATGTTTTCTGATCTATTCGGCCGCCCACCAGAAGTGAGTGTAGTCTGGGTGTTGGTGGAAATCCAATGTTTGCCTGCCTCCTGAGTCTTTTGGTTGGACTGATTAGCTTGATTCATTTATATTTGAAATGTTAGATGGCTTTTCGGCCTGGTTTTATTATGCTTGCACTATACCCTGTGTAACCATTGCTTAATTTATTAAATTATTTAAGCTCTATGTGTTTGCTCTCTGCTTCACTCTGTCTGCTAAACCCTTAAAAAACCTGCCATTTATTTCACCTTTTGACACTCATTTGAGCACACCAATTATGATGGAGATTTCAGTGGAACTGCACTCATTTGAGCACACCAATTATGATGGAGGTTTCAGGGGAACTGCACTTATTTGAGCACACCAATTATGATGGAGGTTTCAGGGAAACTGCACTTATTTGAGCACACCAATTATGATGGAGGTTTGAGGGGACCTGCACTTATTTGAGCACAGCAATTATGATGGAGGTTTCAGGGGAACTGTACTTATTTGCGCACATCAATTATGATGGAGGTTTCAGGGGAACTGCACTTATTTGAGCACACCAATTATGATGGAGTCTTCAGGGGAACTGCACTTATTTGAGCACACCAATTATGATGGAGGTTTCAGGGGAACTGCAGTAGCCTATTTGCTGATACGCTATAAACTTACCATTCCAGGCTAAACTGTCAGTTAGAAAGAAGTGACGAGGCTCTTTGTAATACAAAATACATTATTTATTCATCACTGTAAATACACAAATTATCTTTTGGGGAAAGGAACAAACTCCACACGCAGCACTGTTGAAGAAGGGAGAAGTCCTGACATAACCTCTTTAGTCAAAACATTTCTGCAGATATCTCACTGTCGCAGCCTTCAACATGCAGGGCTCTTTCTGTATAGTCAGAAGAATTTGTTCTAACTGAGCTCCTGTACATTCCTAACCACGTTGCAATGTCATATCCCCTCCTCATCGTTGTTGTCACCATGATAGCTTTCACATGTTTATTATTATCTGTACATGATATACATTGATTCTTAAATACATTTTCAATTGTTTCCAAGTTATTTACAATATAAGAGCTTATTGAAGTTCATAAATGCTTAGAAAAGATGGTGCTCGAAGAACAAACATTAAAACAAAATGGAAGTACATATTTTTTGCATTGAGTAGGTGCTGTACACAATGACGTGTTACATTTAACATTACAAAAAATTATAATTTTTTGAAGACAATGAGCGGGTACACTGTACATCCAGTAAAGAATTTGTGAAAAGTAAGCTTTTCCCCAGACTGATAAAACTGCTATGTATATTTAATGACAAAGAAAAAATATTTTAAAATACTAAAAGGTGCATGTTACTTTTTTTATAACCATTATATTGTAAATTATATATCATGATTAATTAAATACATGTAGGGTAGAAGGCAACAGTTATCAACCATATTCTAAATTATGGTAATATTTTCGGAAATGTTAAGTAGTTACTGGATAACATACATAAAACTAACCATGTGTTAAATATGTCCTCATTAAATTGCTGGATTGCTGGTTGTGACCCCAGCTCATGTCATGTGGATGTGATTTTGGGACCAGAAGCATTTAGCTGTCCATTATCAGTTCTTACCACTGACCCTAAGGTACTGTGGTTGAACAAATCAAACTGAGTACATTTGGAATCCAGCCTGGGTTCTAGAATCTAGCCTTCACTGCAAAACAAGTAATTAAGACGTCCCCTAAATTTAAGGACATGCTGTGTGCGTTCCATCCAAATATATACAACTACACATGTTTGGATTCCAGGCCAGGCACTAACTACCTTTATATCACTACACACAGTTCTAAGAGAACAGATCTGAAACATTCAAACTCATTTCTCTATACAAGCCTGATAATGATTGAATGAATAGGTCATGGCCCAAATCAATATGATTTGGCACTACTCATGGTTCAGTTTGGTTTTACACTCTTTGGTCAAAGAGAGATTTTTGTATCACAATAAAGTAATACACGATAGGTATATCTATGGTGACTATGAATACATTCATGTGATTCGTCTACAGATTCCCACTTTGTTTACACGACAAAGAAAATACTACAAACACAATCACTACAGAGCAAACACTACAAATACAAAATAATGAGATTACATATTTATAGCGCTTTTTATCTGGGGTTCTGTCATTCCCTTAGTGTAAAAATAAAATGTGAAATATGTGCCAAAAACCAACCTACAGAACTAGTAAACAAACGGTAAAACCCATCACTTTTGTCCTGCTTCCCTAATGAACGATATCAGAAAAACCAGCCAGGAACATTTTTCTTCTGGCTATTTGTCTTGTGTCATGATTTGTATATTTCTAAATTTCTTATGTAAATATGAAGCACGTATTTCCAATTACTCTATGGTAGATGCAAATGCTTCACAACAGAACTGAATTAAAAGCAATGGCGGAAAGAGAATGTGCCAATTCTCTTGGTTAATGACGCCTGGAATTGAGATATGTATGGCTTATCATTTCACTTGGTGATAACATACTCAACATTTTAAGGATAATTTACAGATACCACAACAATCTTTGTTAAGAGTCTTCAACATAGAGAAGTTATTTTACATGAAGTCCTTGAGAACTCTCTGAAACAACTTGACGATGAATGCAACATTCTCAGAATGCTCTCGGAATGTTCTGAGCCGGAATACAACCAAACAGGACGAGCACTAAGTGGAACAGTACCAAACGTTTTCAGACCAACTTACTTCCTTGCTTTAGTTTACTGGCTATCGACCTTAGCATCATCCATCCCTCCTCACTCTTAGTGTCTCTTTTCCAGTCACTTTCTCACTCAGTCCCATCCATCCCGCGTTGTCTCCTTGGTTCCCCTTCCGGAAGGCAGGTGGAGTAAGAGGAAGGCCTCGGCAGACAGCCCCGCCTCAGCCCTCAGCCCCTCAGATCCTCTGGCACATGTGGAGGCGGGACTTGGAGGAATAGGTGGCATCCTTCCAGACCTTGCAGGAGAGGCCCTTAGCGCAGTCGCAGCGCTGAAAGATCTCCAGGCTGTGGGTGCCCTTCTTCCGCTGCTTGGTGCACACCTCGCCCTGCCTCAGCACCGGCTTGCAGATCTTTGTCCAGAAGTGGCGGGCACAGCAGTAGTCTTCAGAGCAGTCCGAGGAACGCAGGCACGAGTCGCCCTCGTGTCCTAATCCAGGACGAGAGACAGAGGAGGGTTAGCATGGACGAGTAAAAGTCGGGGGCAGGGGGGGATGCCTTTCCACAATGATCTGTTCTTTTCCGTCTGTACTGATACTCTTTTCGTGTGTGGACAACTATGTCATCCGTTTTTATTCTAGACTGTGGAATCTAAAGAATGGAATGTGTGGTTAAGAGAGTGGAAGTCATGTAAGTCATGGAAGTCTGCCTTCCATCAATAAGTGAAAACTAATCATGTGAAATGTACAGAAAAAAAAATCCCCAAAACTAACACTCCTTAGGCGTAGGAAATGCACTGTACCCTTGTTATGACTTCCTTACGAAAAAGCTTAAACATCCTCCTTGCTTTCTTCTCATCTCAATTTAAATTGCATTACAGGGCTATTATATTAGTGGACTGGAAAATGTACCTAGACCCTTGTAAAATTAGAGTGAACCTATTCCCTGATTTTACAAACCAAATGAACCCACTTTTGGTAGAACCTGATATTCTTGGCAGTGGCTTTATGTTATCCTTTTCAAAGGACGTAATTAGTATTGGAAATATTTATGATACATGTTATTTAGTCATTAAACAACTCTGAATACCTTGCCAGATGTGATTTATAGACACACAAAACAGCAGTTCTCTCGTTATACTTGTCTGCATTTCATACGTTGAATCAATCTCTCAACACTTTTTTCAGAATTAACATTTTGGAAAATAAGGACACACTGCAATAGGTCACCACAATTGGGTTACAATCTGAGGCGAAGCACGAGGAGAGTCAGACACAATTAAAAAGCAAATACGCCCAGCGTTTACTTCAAATTAGCTTATTTGTTATTTGTTAAACACCGCAAATATTGAGTTTATGCTGGATCTTCTGCACTGCGGCACAAGGGGGGGAGGGGCACTCAATGAACCACAATCAAGGTGTCTCATTAGAGCAAGAACTCAAGTGACAACAAACCTGCTGACACAAAGTGTACGTACGCAATCGCTGAGTCAGCCCAGCGTGTCAGCC
>JACXGI010013328.1:6549-21139 GCA_016801175.1 Esox masquinongy | reverse complement strand
ATTCTAATTTTCGGAGATACTGAATTTGGGATTTTCATTAGTTGTCAGTTTTAATCATCACAATTAAATGAAATAAACATTTGAAATATATCAGTCTGTGTGTAATGAATGAATATAATATCCAAGTTTCACTTTTTGAATAGAATTACTGAAATAAATCAACTTTTTGATGATATTCTAATTATATGACCAGCACCTGTACTTACATGTTACATTGCAATAGTTTTCAGGACATTTACCTCAAAATGTATTATAATACAATTTTCTGCATCGGATACTTCAAAAGTCTGACACTATCAGAGCATTACCTAAAGCACCAAACAATATAACTAGGTAGTTGTTTGAATTTCTCAGAATTTAATAAATGTAGCCTAATTGTATGGTAAATATAACCAGGGTTAGGTAGGTTACTTTTTAAATGTAATCCTTTACAGTTATCTGTCCACATTTGTAATCAGTAACATAACTTTTTGATTACTCAAACTCAGTAATGTAATCTGATTACTTTGAATTACTTTTAGATTACTTTCATATTAAGAGGCATTGGAAAACAAATAGGAATAGCCTATAACCAACTGAACACCTTTTGCGGGATCAATCAATGTTAGAGTTTACATAGCTGGCCAAAAACGGAATTCGCATTTTACCTTATGGGTTGTGTAGGCTGCAGTGCCTTTGGAAATGGGTTTCTAAACCATTGATTTTTACTTCAATATGATTGGGCTACATCTCCACATTACACAATAAAGGTCTGTCAGATATTCAGTCATTCCAATTAATCTAATAAACCTCGATCTTCCACAATCTGACTATTTATCTGAACATAACCCAAAATCTAATGATGCTTAAGACTGTTCTGTTATTTGTGTTTTATTCATGTTTTTATTTGCTTCAAAACATTGTTGAAAAAGAAATGGCAATTACTCGAAACGGGTATTGACATTGTTGTATATAAAAATTAAGATATCCGTAGCTTTTCGCGCATGAACTAAATCTACAGTAGTCTGATGATTTGCTTCACAACCAACATTGGCAAAATGTTGCAGTAACCCCCGGCACGCGAATGCACGTTTGCAATGAACACCCGGATGAACACCCGCATAAAAATAAGATTTACCCGCGCGAACGTAACCTGCGATTATTATGGCCAACAGTGATGGATTTTCAAAACGCAAATGAAAGAAATAAACTGTGATTATAAACCCGCATTCTTAGCTTAAAGTAAATAACGTCAGCAGCCAATGACAACCAATGAACACAATTTTCAGAGATGCAAAGCAAGCAGAATCACATGGCCTACCTGTATGAACGGAGTTGATGTGGCGGCGTCAAATGCAAATAATCATCCTTTGGCAGAGTGCTTCCCAACACACCTTTTCTCCTCAAATGTCGTGGTAAATTCCATATAATGTTTTATCTTGAAGGCAGCGCCATTTTACAGCTATCTAACAAATAGTTGCCTAATTTATTAAACAATTCCTGTAAAAGGTCTTCGGTGCAACTCGTCCTGGCTGTGTTCGGTGCATTTCACAAATAAACCTTGAAACTTGAAAAAGATGTAACACCAGGTAGGCCTATTGCCTATCATTGTTCTGAGAATTATGCGTCGAGTAGATAACTAAATAACATTTTATATGACTTGGCTAATATTATCGAAGATATACTCTGTTTTTACCAGCCATCCAACCAACCAAAACCGGAGAAATTTAAACTAGCGCTTCCTCCGTCACTAAACTGGTAATGCGCGTCCACCTTTGCGCGCATGATGATCACACACACAACTGAGGCGCCCAATTCATATTTTGGTTCAAATAACGATGTTTTTATAACATTAAATAATAAACACAAACATACAACGTGTCGTAATTATTTCGCGCACCTATTCTTTTTCAATTGAAGAAATCCAAAAGTAATCATACATTTTTTCAAAAGTATCTAATCCGATTACAATATTTTTGTTGGTAACGTAACGAATTACAATTACAGTTTTTTTGTGATCCTTGTAATCCGTTACTCCCCAACTCTGAATATAACTGAATTGAAGTTTTTCAGTATTCCCCAGCGCATAGCATATTAATGAATTCACCTTTTGTTTGTTTTAAGATAATGATGGGGTCAGAAAAGATAATCATTATCATTTTCAAAGGTGTGTTTAGTTAAGTATGTGTATTAACATCAATGATTGAACAAAATATCTTAGAAAAGTTTAATTTTGATGATCAAGAGACTATTACAGGTGGCAACAATAAAACCAATACCTTTCCAGATGTTAATTTATTTGGAAAATACCCTCCCTATTCTTATTGTAAAAATATGTTGACTTTGGTATTTGCTCTTGTCGGGCCAAGGAGGTCATAGGACATATTCAGAGCTTGGTACACTCATTGTCATTGAATGTTATAAAGGCTTACACATTGAGGCAGGGTCACAGTGATTTGAAATTAAACAGATAGCAATAGACAACAGAGATTTGTCATGCTCAACATACATGAACATATAGTACATCAACATGAATATGCCTATGTGACTATTTTATAATTCACATTTAAATTATTTGTGAGAAACCACTGAGTCATATCTGGAAAGTATCCTCCCAATGTTGAGAAAGATCTTGTTGAACATTCCTGTCACCTACAAGCAACTCTGTGTCTGCAGTAATGGTTACAATGCAACATCAGGAATTTAAGATAAATATGGTATGTTGTCAATTGAACATTTTTTAACAATTCAGCCTTTGTAATATGTTAAATAGCAATTTCTGTTGCCAATCATTCCAAAGCACAAAATGATGCAAAAAAGGAATTATGTTTTTTGCAAAGGCTACATACTAGGATGTTCTCCCAGTCATCTGTCTTGCTTGTTTGCTTTTGTGTCAGTTATGTTTGCATTTTTCTTAAGCAATAAAGCCTTTCATACCCTAGAACCCTCAAACTCAACTCTGGACCTCAAAGCCAGTTCCACTCTGTTTTTTCATTGCAATGCTTGAACAAGGAACTTATTTAGACCTGAGGCACCAGGTGGGTGCAATTAATGATGAGGTAGAACAGAAAACCAGCAGGAACCAGACCTCGTAGGATATGTAAGAGTTGAGTACAACTGCTCTAGAGGCTGACATGATCTTTCTACATTGTTGACCACCCTAATCTGAAAAGGTTAGGCTGACAGGTAAAACCAAACAAGCTGAAATATATGGTAGGACTGATTGGGCGATTATTTTGTCCAGTTATTTAATTTGACAACATTAAAGCTTGTTTTGTGTGGCTCAGTTGGTAGTATTGCTAGCACATAGCACTTTTTACCAGCGAATTTGATTGACAACATATTCTCATTTACAGCAATGACCTGGGAGCAATTACGATTCCTTGGTCAGGGACAAATAACAGATATTTTGCATTCCCGGCTTAGGGTTTGAATCTGGGGTGGCAGATGACCAAGTGGTTAGAGTGTAAAGGGCCAGTAATTGAAAGGTTTCTGGTTTAAATTCCTGATCCGCTTTGGTGAAAAATCTCTTGTTGTGCTCTTGAGCAAGACTCTTAATCCAAGTTGCTCATGGAATTCGCTCTAGATAAAAGCATCTGCTTAATAACTAAAAATGTAAACATCAACAGGTAGTAGCCTTTCAGTTACTGGTCAGATGCCTTAACCACAAGGCCATAAAATATTTCATATAGCACCCAAGGATGATGGGTTTGTTTCTGACTGAGGCCAACAATTAGAGAAAAAAACAATTGAGAGGGGATTTTCAGAATGTTAAAAAGCGGCTACTTAATGGCGTATTTTATCAACTCAAGCATTATTGGCACCCTTCATGAAATTGAGCAAATGTGAATGCGAAAAATAAACATCACTAGCAATGAAAATCATATTTTGGGCTCAAACATAATCAGGAGGGATACACTTATTACAAAACAATACTTTCTCAAACACAATACATTTTATTGAGTAGCATGATTTCTTTTTGCAAAACCTAAGTTTCAAAAGTATTGGCAACTCCGGATCAATAATATGTGAAGCCTCCTTTGGAGTGGATAACAGCACTGACACTCTCTGTAAAGTCTGACAGGGTTGGTGCAAACTTTTGGAGGGATCTTGGACCACTCCTCCATGAAACAAATTTCAAGATCGTTGATAGCCTTAGGTTTGCGCTTGTGGACTGCCGTCTACAATTCAGACACCAGGTTTTCAATTTGATTCAAGTCTGGAGACTGAAATGGCCATTATAAAACATTGATTTTGTGGCACCGCAACTGCTGTGTTGATTTTGATATGTTTGGTGTCAAAGTCTCAATCTCCTGGCATAGTCAACCGTATTTTGATCTAGAATATCTTGGTACCACTAGTAGAAAAACTGTCCCAAAGCTTCAATGACCCACCACCATATTTTACTTTGGGTATCAGGTGCTTTTCATTGTATGCAGTCCCTTTTTGTCACCAAATATGCCGTTTGTATCCGAGGCCAAAAACCTAGTTTGAGTCTTATCTGACCACAACACAATTCCAATGTAGTTCTAAAAATGCTTGGCAAAAATCAGGCGCTGCAATTTGTGGGTTGCACTCACTAAGGCCTTCCTTTGTGCAACATTTCCAAAGAACTTGTTGACATGGAGGTGGCATATAAAAGTTCATTTTGAGACTTGATAACTCCAAGATTCCACCAAGCTGTGCAGTTCTGAAATTGTGATCCATGGATCTTTCTTCGCTTCTCTCACCATCTTCCTCAACATATCTGGTGGCATTCTTGCCATCTTTTGGCAAATGTCCAACTGTTCCAAATGGTGGTGAAAACTTGATTAGAGCACTGACTGTGCTAAGTGTCTTGTTTTACTGATGTTGATTGATGACAATGGGATTTTACATGCGTGTGACCTCATATTTACTTAAAAGCAGTCTTTTTTTTCATAAAAGAAACTTTGTTTAGTTATATTTTCATTATCTTTTAGGGGTGCCAATACTCTTGAAACCTATGTTTTTGCTGAAATAATCATACTACTCATGAAAATGTTTTATCTGAAATTATTGTGTTGAAATGAAAGTATAAGGCTCTCCCTAATGCTGAGCCCTAAATATGACTTAATGTTTGTGTGGCTTATTTTTTGCATTCACTTTTGCTCAATTTCATTAAGGGTGCCAATACTTCTTGAGTTGACCGTATATTACATTGTTACATTGGTGCAGCAAGATGAAAGGCAAGGAAAGACCATCACTTAAGACTACTGCAATGCACACAAAGATAGTCCCTCAGCCAGTCTTTTCCTTGATTGCTTGCAGTCCAGTCCTTCTTTTCAGATTGGTAAACAGCAGCAAGAAGTTGATAACGTAGGTTGAGACGCAGACCATACAGAAATCACCCAGAATAAAGGCAAGCACGCAGGCCAGGTATAGTGAGCCTGCCACAGATACCCAGGAGGAACAGACCAGGAGAAATGCTGACCTACTGGATACAGACTGACCTGCAAGCAAAAGAGACAGTGAATGTTAAGTGTGTTGGGCCCCCATTACTTTTGTCAAATAATCCTCCATTTGCAGCAATTACAGCCCTGCAGACCTTTGGCATTCTAGTTGTCAATTTGTTGAGGTAATCTGAAGATATTTCACTCCATGCTTCCTGAAGCGCCACCCACAAGTTGGATTGGCTGGATGGGCACTTCGTACATACCAAATGGTCAAGCGGTTCCCACAACAGCTCAATAGGGTTGAGATCCATTGACTGTTGGTGCTGTGCTTTAGGTCATTGTCTTGTTGTAGGAGGAAATTGGCTCCATCCACAAGGTATGGCTTGGCGTTGCAAAATGGAGTGGTAGCCTTCTTCAAGATCCCTTTTATCCTGTACTAGTCTCCCACTTCCCCACTACCAAAGCACTCCGAGACCATCAGATTGCTTTCACCATGCTTGACAGATGGCATCAAGCACTTCTCCAGCATCTTTTCATTTGGTCTGCATCTGACAAATGTTCTTCTTTGTGATCCGAACACCTCAAACTTAGATTTGTCTGTCCATAATACTTTTTTCCAATCTTCCTCTGTCCAGTGTCTGTGTTATTTTGCCAATCTTAACCTTTTCTTTTTATTGGCCACTCTGAGATATGGCTTTCTCTTTGCAACTCTGCGTAGGTCAGCATCCCGGAGTCGCCACTTCACTGTTGACGTTGAGACAGGTGTTTTGCGGGTACTATTTCATTAAGCTGCCAGTTGAGGCCCTGTGAAATATTTCTCAAACTAGACACTACTGTATTTGTCCTTTTTATCTGGGACCTCCCAATCCTCTTTACATTCTGGTTAGAGCCTGTTTGTGCTTCATGTGAAGGGAGAAGTACACAGTGTTATACGAGATCTTCAGTTTTTTGGCAATTTCTCATAAGGAATAGCCTTCATTTCTCAGAACAAGAATAGAATGATGAGTTTCAGAAGAAAGTTCTTTGTGTCTGGCCATTTTGAGCTTGTAATCGAATGCGCAATTGCTGATGCTCCAGATTATCAACTAGAAGGCCAGTTTTATTGCTTCTTTAATCAGCACAACGGTTTTCAGCTGTGCTAACACAATTGCAAAATGGTTTTGTAATGGCCAATTAGCCTTTTAAAATGATAAACTTGAATTAGCAAACACAACGTGCCATTGGAACACATGAGTGAAGGTTGTTGATAAGGGGCTGCTGTATGCCTATGTAGATATTCCATTAAAAATCAACCATTTCCAGCTACAATATTTATTTACAACATTAACAACGTCAACACTGTATTTTCTATCAATGTGATGATATTTTAACGGACAAAAAAATATTTCAAAAACAAGGACATTTCTAAGTAATCCCAAACGTTTGAACGGTGTGTAAATGTTCAGACAGTCTATCTATACTGAAAATGTAGAAATACAAGTTTTGTTACTTAGCCCATTTTTGTTACTTAGTGCATTCAATACTGTACATTTAACTGGTAAAAGTACAATATCGAAATCCAATTAAATTCCAAAAATCACTATTTTTGAATTCCAATTTATTTTGATAACCTAAAGAGTTGAATTCTCAACTTCAGGAGTGAATTTGATCATTTCCTTTCAACAACTGTGAAACTGACCACAGTCCTACAATATACACTGACGAGCCAAAACATTATGACCACTCACAGGTGAAGCGAATAACGTTGATAATCTCTTAACAAGGGCACATGTCAAGGTCTGGGTAGATTTGATTTTAAGCAAAAAATCAGGTCTCATAATCAACGTGTTGGATGCAGGAGAAATGGGCACGAGTAAAGACCTGTGCAACTTAATGGAACATTAATGGAATATCTACATGGGCGTACAGCAGCCAGTTATCAGCAACCTTCACTCCTGTGTTCCAATGGCACGTTCTGTTTGCTAATCAAATTTATCATTTTAAACTCTCTGGCCCCACTAAAAACTAGACATGTTTCTTTCACCTCATCCCTCTGGTTTACATCGGAGCTCCGTACCATGAAGCAAGTTGGTCTTTGCCCTAAACTCCAGGTGAGAAAATCGGGGCTCACTGCTCATGCTGAAGCCTACAAGCTCCAACTTTCAGTTTACAGAGATGCCCTCAGTGCTACCAGTTCCTCCTACATCTCAAACATAATCATTAGCTGCAATATGAACTCCCGGACTCTGTACTCTACTGTCAGCAAATTACTTCAGCCCTGCAACGACACACTCTAGCCCCTCCACTCAACTTGCCAACTCTTTTTTGCAGTATTTTAAAGATAAAATAACAACAATAAACTCCTCACTATCTAATAATTCTACTACAGCCCCCCCTACTGTTAACCTCAAAATCTGTCCACCAGCTGCCCTGGACTCTCATCTCCTCATTCAGTCTAGTTGACTCCCCTTCCATCACTAAACTCATAATGATATCCAAAAATACTACCTGCTCTCTTGATCCTCTTCCCACAGTCCTGATTAAAGCCTTTATACCAGCTCTCTGTTTCTACATCACAAGCATAGCCAACCTCTCCCTCACCAACGGCATTGTCCCCTCCTGCTGCAAAGCTGCAGCTGTCACCCCCATCCTAAAGAAACCTGGACTAGACACCACCATCCTTAAAAATCTCCGCCCCATCTCCAACCTCTCCTCCCTGGCCAAAACTCTTAAAAGAATTGTTGCCGCACAGCTCCAAACCTACCATTCTCAAAATCAACCTGTAAGAGCCTCTTCAGTCTGGTTTCTGGACAATCCATAGCACAGAAACTGCACTCCTCAAAGCTGTCAACGACTTTTTCTCTGCTGATGCTGGTTCCCTCAACATCCTGATTCTCCTCGACCTGAGTGCTGCCTTTGACACTGATAACCACCAGATTACCAGGCTTGAGGGGCTGTGCGTTGAGGGAACTGCACTCCTGGCTGAACCAATTACATCTCACTCAAAGGCCTAAACCAGTGTTTCTCAATGGGGGCGGTACCAGCCCCCCAGGGGGGGTTCAGATGACGACGGGGGGGCGCTGGAAGCAATATTGTGGAAAGGGGGGTGTTGAGGTGCCCTGGGGGGGGTTGTTTTAAGGTGAGTTTACACTGAAGATTCTCAACAATATGAGTTTAAAGGTTCAACTACTTGCAAAAAACTGTGGTCTGCAATATTAAAACCTGCTAGTTTACGCCACTGTGACTGGACGAGACAGTGTATTGTAACTCTTCTTCTCTTCAGTCTTTCTGTCAGCTTCTCGTGGCGCAGCTCTGTGCTGCCCCTTCATGGCAATGGTATTCTCTGATGGCAGTTGCCTCTTTCAGCAGGATAAGGCGCACTGCCACACTGCACACATTGTTCGGGAATGGTTTAAGGAACATGATGAAGAATACAAAAGTGTTGCCCAGGCCTCCAAATTCCCGATTGAGCATCTGTAGGATGTGCTGGACCAACAAGTCCGACCCACAGCAGCTCCATCTCGCAACTTAAAGGATTTGAAGGGTCTGCTGCTAATGTATTGATGCCAGATACCACAGGACAACTTCAGGGGTCTTGTAGAGTCCATGCCTTGGCAGGTCGGCGCTGTTTTAGCAGCACACGGAAGATCAACAGCATATTAGTCAGGAGGTCATAATGTTTTGGCTCATCAGTGTAGTCATATAATTGAATGCACATCAGAAATGTATACACGATCAAGCAATAATTACAAAAAGCAATGCTATTAACATGACAATACAACAGTTGAACTGGACTGTTGTTGGCCTAAATGTTTTGTGATCTGATTGCAGCAACTTAGCAAACTGTATTATTGACCTACCCAGAGCCAGTTGCAGTGTGTAGAAAATGATTCCCAATACACTGTTGGGTTGATTCAGAGCACTATCTTTAGCAATAAAGAACTCCAACAGCCCAAAACCACGTCCCCATCTGATAAAAAGAGATAAACAAAACACAAACATAGTGCTTTGTTATGCATTCTGGCTGCATTTAAACAGGCAGAACAATTCTGATCTGTTTTACAATATTAGTATTTTGACCAATCAGACCTTTTGCCAATAATTGCATATAAGATCAGAATCAGGCTGCTTGTGCAAATGCAGCGTAAGTGATGACTATAATACAAGCATGTAATATGTGGCATATGCATAAGACTTTTAAAAATGAATTCTCCAATTTTTGGCCACTGGTTGTTAAAGTAACACTGTTGAGTTGAAAATGGTCCTTGGAAATTGTGTACTATGTCATGTATATGCCAATGTGCCCCAGGTCATCAAAACCTCTTGCTTTCAAACTTGGAATTTCATGGCTGAGGTATGACAGTGATTATACTCATGGATTAAGCAAATATTCGTAAACAACATACAATGAATACAGCTCAAAATAAGATGTTTTAAAAAATATTTTGCTAAAGATGTAGTCTGTGACTATTGCAATTAACAAAAATGCTTTTGAAACCTCTCATTTTGGGCTGAATGTCTAATGTTTGTATGTGCATAATATATCAGTACAATCACTGCCATACCTCTGTTAGCACGGAAATTCCATGTTTGAAAGTGAGTGGTTTTGATCACATCGGTTAGAAATTGGCACATACTGTACATAACATAGTACACAATATTCTGTGACCTTCTTTGACTCCACAGCGCCACATTCATTCATATAAAGTGGCAAATAATTGCGGAATGCATCTTTAAATTACACATGTCCCAGAATTGTATTGTTGTTACAGTATATATTTGTTAAGACAATAACGCAATGTTTCTCTCTTATGAAGATTGTCTAATTTGAATGATACAAATGATTTCAAAATCATACCTAAGACTAAGCCACCCATCACTACATAGGGAATAATAAAATTACTTATAATATAAAAAAAGTGTTTCGACCATTCCTTCAACGAACAAATGATAAAAGAAATATAACAATAATTCGAAGGAAAAATAAACACGCTGTGCAGTCATGACTTTGTAAGGCTTGACGTGGCATGGGGGAGGGGTGGAAGGAGAGGAATCAGCTTAAAAAACAACCACCTTATCCATAAATAAAATACTTTATTTATTATTTTACCTTGAGGTGAAAACTTTAGAGCAGCTCACATAATCTCCTAGGTCACACATTGCTCGATACTCCGGGTCCCTCTCTCGCGAAATTTCAACGTGCAGAGCGTAAAATGACAAAACCAGACCAAAAATGCAAAGAAACAAACGTGTTCTTCTCTCCCATTTAGGAACTCCACCGCCAACAGAATTCGATGCCATATTATATTGTCTTACGATGTAGTCCTATACCGAAAACAGCAAGAATCTTTTTGGTCTGCAGTCGAAATTTAACGGCACACAGCTGTCCAGAAAAAGTGAAAAACACGAATAGACACCGGACAAAACTAAACTGAAAATGGTCTAAAATTACATGCGAATGCGAGCCTGTCTCAAAACAAATAGAAATTATTGACTTAGTGAGTGGGCCTAATGTAGTTATTACGCAGTGTGTGAAAATGAAAAAAGTACGTTGGGCAACGTTAAACCTTCAGCCCAATTGAACGGCTATCGAATGCCATATGGTATACCCACAGAATAGCAAGACAAAAAATAAACGTTCTCCTATACCGGGGTGAATTTGGTTTTATGTTTGATATTCGGAGTTTGATCGTCAATACCTCTTCCAAAAAATCGTACAAAGACGACAGTGGAATATATACAACTGGATTAAGTTGGAGAGCAAGGTACACCCTTTGATTTAATCGAAAATCGAACTTTTCGTTTAGCAGACCCAAAATGTCGCAAAACGCTGTCGAACGTCTGTTCAGTAGTTTAGGGACCGTCTTGAAAGTGCAATACCGCTGATTCAATGTGACTAAAAAATATATTTTATTTTGTGTCAACCTAATAATAGATGCCCCTGTAAAGGAAAATCATAGGTACAGACACTTTTTGTGTTATTAAACAACACTATTTTTCTACATATATTTTGGTTGTTATACCTTATACATTTCAATTTATAATAGATTATTATAGAGGTGACATATACATCTACAACCACTTGTATGTTGGTCACTGACCTTTAGATTTGCCCTTTTACATTTTGGTGATAAAATCAGAATTGATCCTTCTTTACAATACGTTTTTAATAGCTCAATATCCACATGAGCTAGAGACCTACAAACAAGTGTGGTCTGTTCCTTTACCTCTCTTCTGAAAGGTACAACTCTTTTATCAATATTGATAATCTGTATTTCATTTTATTAATGCATGCATTATTACAACTCTATTAACTAATTCACATGAACTATTTTAATGGCTTCTAATCCAGATGACATGGACCTCTAAAACCACTTGCATTTTGTTCACTGACCTTCCTTGTCATGGGTACGCCCCTTAGATTTGCCATTTCAGATTTCGGTAAATTTACAGGAATTTATCTTTGTAAGCGACTATTTTTTAATAGCACATTATCCATATGAGTTAGAGATCTACAAACAAGTGTGTTGTGTTCCATTATCTCTATTCTGAAAGGTACACCTCTTCTTTTTTCGAAATTGATTGTGTATTTATTTTCAAAACTACATGCATTATTACAACTCTATTACATAATTTGCATTGACTATTTTTAATAGCTTCAAATCCAGATGACGTGGACCTCTAAAACAACTTGCATTTTGTTCACTGACCTTCCTTGTCAAGGGTACGCCCCTTAGATTTTACATTTTCAATTTCCGTAAATTTACAGGAATTAATCTTTCGAAGCGACTATTTTTTAATAGCTCACTATCCATATGACTTAGAGATCTACAAACAAGTGTGTTGTGGTCCTTTACCTCTCTACGGACAGGTACATTTTTCAAATTCATTATCTGTATTTTTTTTTTAATTACATGCATTATTACAACTCTATTCCCTAATTCACATGAACTATTTTTAATAGCTTCCAATCCAGATGACATGGACCTCTAAATACACTTGCATTTTGTTCACTGACCTTCCTTGTTAAGGGTACGCCCCTTAGATTTGCCATTTCAGATTTCGGTAAATTTACAGGAATTTATCTTTCGAAACCACTCTTTTTTAATAGCACACTATCCATATGAGTTAGAGATCTACAAACAAGTGTGCTGTGTTCCATTACCTCTATTCTGAAAGGTACACCTCTTCTTTTTTCCAATTTCATTATCTGTATTTCATTTTAAAATTTCATGTATTGTTACAACTCCATTACCTAATTCACCTGAACTATTTTTAAGAGATTCCAATCCAGATGACATGGACCCCTAATCCACTTGCATTTTGTTCACTGACCTTCCTTGTCAAGGGTACGCCCCTTAGATTTGCCATTTTCAAATTTGGAAGATTTACAGGTATTTATATTTCTAAACGACAATTTTTTAATAGCTCACTATCCATATGAGTTAGAGATCCAAAAACAAGCGTATTGTTGTTTCTTTACCTCTCTTCTGAAAGCTACACCTCTTCTTTTTTCCAAATTCATTATCTTGATGTTATTTTAAAATTTCATGCATTGTAACAACTCTATTACCTAATTCACATGAACTATTTTTAATAACTTCCAATCCAGAAAAGATGGACCTCTAAATCCACTTGCATGTTGTTCACTGACCTTCTTTGTTATGGGTACGCCCCTTAGATTTGTTATTTCAGATTTCGGTAAATTTACAGGAATTTATCTTTCGAAACCACTCTTTTTTAATAGCACACTATCCATATGAGTTAGAGATCCAAAAACAAGTGTGTTGTGTTCCATTACCTCTATTATGAAAGGTACACCTCTTTTTTTCCAAATTCATTATCTGTATTTCATTTTAAAATTTAATGTATTGTTACAACTCTATTCCCTAATTTACATGAACTATTTTTAATTGCTTCCAATCCAGATGACATGGACCTATAAAACTACTTGCATTTTGTTCACTGACCTTCCTTGTCAACAGTACACGCCTTATATTTTCCATTTTCAATCTCAGTGATTTTACAGAAATGTATCTTTCTAAACAACTATTTTTTAATAGCTCACTATCCATATGAGCTAGAGACCTACAAACAAACCTACAAAAAACTTTTCCCTCTACTCTCATGGCTTATGCAATCAGGTTATTGTAAGGTTTTTTTTTAATTTTTCCCCCTCAAAGATTTCAGTTTGTTTTTCAATTGAATTGTTCACATTATAGGTCACATTAAAAGTGGAAAATGTTCTGACATGATTTATCTGTGTCCCATTCTTTTACATTACAAAAACCTGGCATTTTCACAGGGGTGTGCACACTTTTTATATCCACTGTATATGTTAGAGTTGTAATAAGGTAAACATTTTTACAAAAATGAAGACAAATAATGGGGAAAATGAAAGGTGTACCTTTGTAAGGACAGGTAAAGGAACCTAAAATTTTCTGTACATCTCTAGCTGATGTGTTTTGAGCTATTAGAAAAATGCAGTTTAGAATGAGAAATTAAAGCAGAAGGAAAAAAAATAAGGGGGGAATTGGGACAAAGAAGGTCAGTGATCAAAACAAATTTATTTAGAGCTAATATGTCTCTTGGATAATATCAATCTGTATAATGGTTTAGCTTACTTGTGTTTATATTTTTTTTGTATAAACAAATAACACCTTTTTTAATTAAAAATGTGGAGAAAAAAATGGAAGTAGGCACAAGAAAGAAAATGTTGAAATAATGATTTCTGGCCAATGCACTTTTAAGACGGTCCCTTAACCTTATCTGCGTAATATCCCTCCATTGAAAGTAACATTAAATCGTTTTTTGAAAACGGAACGAAACAGACAAACCAAAGGGTGTACCTTGCTCATGTGGGGCAATAGTATTAAGATAACATGCAAGTCTGTTAGAGGCTAAGTAGAACTAAGAGATATTGTAACTGCATTAGAGGAGGGGGTGACAGGATCCTTATCTCACAAGAATAGCTGGGAGCAAGAACAGACCCCTTTGGAATTCAGTAATAAACTGGCACAATGCCAAATAAGGGAAAAGACGCTAAAGCTAGAAGTCGATTGGTTGGAATAACAACAGGGAAACCCGAAGACGGCAGCTGCCATGAAAGATGTGTTAAACAACATATATCTCATTTATATATGGTAGGAACCGCGCCCTGAACCATAAAATTTAGGGTAGGGGGCTCATGCTATAAGAACTGTGGGTGCTGTGATTGT
>JACXGI010013327.1:0-21039 GCA_016801175.1 Esox masquinongy | reverse complement strand
TACTGGCAGGGGTGCGGGGTACTGGCAGGGATACTGGCAGGGGTGCGGGATACTGGCAGGGGTGCGGGGTACTGGCAGGGGTGCGGGGTACTGGCAGGGATACTGGCAGGGGTGCGGGATACTGGCAGGGGTGCGGGATACTGGCAGGGATACTGGCAGTTGTTGTCGCGCGACAATGGTCCTGGACCTGGGTCTTGTCCAGTGAAAGGAAGCATTTTGAAATGGGGATGCAAAACCCAAACACGGAAAATGTTCCGCTGCAAAACATTTTTGCTATTATGAGCCGTACTGGAGGCAGCCCTGCTGCCCAATGCGGGTAAAAACTGTGTTCTCCCTTTGCAGGACGCCCTTGCATCGTTCGACTTCCTGAACAAAAGGAACAGCGTTGTGGTGAATTCGTCTGACCTGGACAGACTAGACGTAGTAGTGGAACAGGAGATCCAGCGTCCAGGTCTGGAGCTCACCGCCATCCAGACAGACGGCGAGATAAGGTACGGCTTACTGCATGTCTGACAGGACTGCATTAGGATCTCTAAGAATCACCAATCTGTAAATGACCGTGCATCATAAATAAAGTTAGGTTACGCCTGTGATCTTGGTTCTCTGACGGGGGAGTGAAGTGGGACGCGTATTAGGTATGCGCTCTGGTCATGTCCACAGCTGAACACACCATACCGTCAAGCATTTCAGTGCCAGGGCTTGAGCCCGTCAGAAGACCTGACTAGAATCACAACTCCGCCTGTCATTCACTGACTTAGGTCCTCCTTTTCAAGGAAAACCATCTCGCACGAAGGCACGCAGTCGCTTAGGGAGAAACAGAACATGCAGGCTACCAATTCACCCTCTTCTTTACCATCCGACATGACCCTACGAGCTAGCCTGGGAAACTTCAGGAGCGTGTGAGGTGATGCACTGGGCGCCGGAACTACAGTCAACAGTTTAACAGAGCCTGACATCACCACACCCTAGCGAATGGCAACCCTTGACCTTTTAGGCCAGCAAGAAAGTCACCACTCCCGGGGACACCCAGACCTCTCACAATTTATCTGTAGCCCTGAAGTAGTTCACCTGAATCAAGCAGCCAAGGCCTTGACAATTATTAGACAAGTTAATTCAGACGCGCTGTATTTGGAACACATAAATAATACCTGGGATGGCTGGGTGTCCCCGGGGGAGATGTGAGAACCGCTGTCTTACTCAGTGCCCCCTGCCCCAATCTGGGTGGCAAAGCACCCGCCAGGCATGTAATCTCTGTTGGACCTCGGATACAGATGAAAAGGGTCCAAAAGGAGAACAGCTTCACACAGACAGGAGGTCCAGTGTGAAGGACATGTTTTGGTGCAGTCCAACTTTAGAATCAACAAAAAAACAAAAACAGGTGCATCGATGACTCATGGAATTCACCAGCACACTTGGCCAATCCTTGGGCCAGGAGCCAGTTGGGGGGCTTCCAAAGATCTCCAAGCCATGAATGGTTAAAACAGAGCCCGCACAGGTCGTCCACAACCAGAGCCAAGTCCCAAGTGGGGGCTGCCAAAAGACGGCGCACGCCCAACAAAAACCTCACTGCCAGGCAATGTGCCCCTGGGATCACGGCATCAGCACCCACGTGGGAACTCGACATTTCACCAGCTGTACTTCGAAGCACAGAATCAACTGCCCTGCCTTGATTTTTTTTTTTCCATAGCCGTCCCTGTGGGAACTGAACCCACAACCCTGGCGCTGCAGACCAAGCTGAACTGAAGCGTCCCGTGCCAGACGAGGAGGGGTTTGGTTGAAATAACAAGTTGAGCAGTCTTAAATTCCCTAGCCTTGCCACTGTATACCAGTAGAGAACCGAGTAGTAGTAATCACATTTAAGGTCCCTTCATTCCAGAATGGGATGCACTGTTCCATCCCTTTTGGGGACCAGGAAGTAAAGGCTGTATCAGTTGCCCTTGGCATCCGATATGGGGCCTTTGTTTACTTGGCCTGAGGAAATACAGTAGAAGACCAATGTCCGAGGGAGGAACTTATCTCTTCTCTATCTTGCTGCTTAAAACCTGCAGCAACTCCACTGCTGAGCCAAATTGTTCCATTGCATTTGGGGCAATCGTTTCTTCCAGGACACTGCCTGACTCCTTCCAGGACTTCCATATGGGATCTATTGACATTTTGAAACCTGCTGAGCTCTACCAACAACTGAGTTCGGTAGACCTGTAGTATGCATGTAGCTATCAGCTTGTTTATGAAATCACGGTAAGGTAAGACACCATTTGGCAGAGGCTGTGACTGGTTGGCTGAAAGCCCTGCTTAATTTTGACTGCTTTTGTTGAGGTGGGTGATTGCAGGTACAAATCAACAAACTGCAACATATCAGTCCAGGATTCCCCCACAACCTTTGCAGAAGAATTGCGTTGCTTCCGCATCTCCTCTGTTGGCATGCTAGAGGCTCCCAGATCCTTTCTACCATACAGCAGTGGCACCAGTTTGGGCCAGAAGGGTGCCGGATTCACTGTTTTCTGACCGAGACAGCTCCTTGATATTGGACCCTTTGCTTCCTGCCTCGCCTGTAACTAACTGACTCAGTTTCAGACAGTTCAGACAGGATGCAGAGCCATTCAAGACGGTTTTCAACATTCACTGGCAAATCGTCATTTTCTGTCACTGGGCTCAGTTGGCAAGAGAAATCTCACAAACTGGCAGGCAAATCTTTTGAGGATTGGTAGGAGCGATGTCGAAGCAACATGACAAACCTGATATAGCAACCTTTGTTGACTTGTTTTGGCTGTTTTTGCATCTAATGTACATCTACCTCCCTTTTCAGAGAAGAAGAACAATTTCAGTTTAGTCTCCAAGACTTTAAATGTGTTGCAGTCCTTGGTCGTGGCCATTTCGGAAAGGTACAGAGCACACACTCTTTTTGTCAGCCCTTCTAGAGAAATGTTCTCTTGCTGAGAAATAAATCACACTCTTACTAAAATATTTCTTCACTTCCTCCGCATAGGTCTTGTTAGCCGAGTATAGAAGCACAGGAGAAATGTTTGCCATCAAAGCTCTGAAGAAAGGAGACATTGTGGCTCGTGATGAGGTAGACAGGTAAGTGTCTCAGCCTGGTCACTTGAACCAAGGGCCTTTTTACACTACAATAATGATTGAGTGAAAATGAGTGAAAAGGTGAGTTATCATTTTCATCACCCCCCCGTTACTCCTTAAAAAAAAAAATCATTGATGGAGGTGCAATCCATTAATATATTTAGTCATATCCTGGCTATAGCAGGCCACTAACTACAGATTTGCTCCTAAATGTTTAGTGTCTGAGGAATTTTTCAGATTTTTACATATTGCTCTTTTAATGATGTTTCCATCTGCAGTGTATGATCGTAGCTATAAGCTTTCTAACCACACATTTTAGATTTCGTTTTTGGTTCACTAATTTCAGGAATTGTTTTGCACATGCAGCGGGAACAATGTTAAATGCAATTTCCCCATAATCAAAGAAGACTCATGCCCACGGTATTGGTGGCTTTACATCTGGGTCTCTCCTTGTCTCTCCCTCTTCAGTCTGATGTGTGAGAAGCGTATTTTTGAGACGGTGAACAGCGTTCGCCACCCGTTCCTGGTCAACTTGTTCGCCTGTTTCCAGACCCAGGAGCATGTGTGCTTTGTCATGGAATACGCCGCTGGAGGCGACCTGATGATGCACATCCATGCGGACGTCTTCTCAGAGCCCAGGGCCATGTGAGTGACTGCAGGGCCACATTCTGTGGGCACACAATGTTCTGAGGCAGAGGGAAATGTGGAGGAACTGCACAGATTTATCCAATAGGAATGCAAAATTTCCATTTTCGTTACGAGTGTGTTTGCTATGGCGTGTCCTGGTAATAATATAGATTTTCTTCGATGCAAGCTGTGAAATATTTACTTGCTTTTACTTTACATTGTTCTTGTTGAGAAGCTAAGTAATTGACTGAAGAAATGTTACTATTCCAATTAATTTGGTCAATTCCATTTCAATTCCTCTCAATACAGGAAATGCATTGAAATTACAGTTGTCACTCTGATGGTTTTACTCAGGGAAAATGTGGAATTTAAATTAGGTTAACATCCTGAATTGAATAAAAGTTTAGTGTAATTGACCACAACACTGATTTATAGTCAGAGCTATGGATGCATTTACTAACCATCAATTAAATTCTTTGTAGCCATATTTTGAGGCTTTAGTACTTTTCCCTTTTTCTTTTCTAACATTGAAATTAACATAAAAATCTTATGTTCTGATGGGGTACGATAGTTGAATTAGTTATCCATCAAATGATATTCTTCAGGAATCAATTTGTACATCTAGATCAGTTATACTGTAAATCCATAAATCGATTTAGCAACTGCAGATTGATTCTTAAGTTTGTTTTTATATTGAAGGATCACTTGCTGGTGCAACTGGCTTTGAAGGAAGTGCTCAACTCTTCATATTTTTTTAATGTTGTGTTTTCACTTAGTTTACCCCGATCCTAAATTAAGTTATTGTCCTATTTTTCTAATTATCTCCATCTAATCTAGCAAATATATTGTACTTTTTTTTCCTCTTTTGAAGATTTTATGCAGCTTGTGTCGTATTGGGATTACAGTTTCTACATGAAAATAAGATTGTGTACAGGTAAGAACGGTTCCATATTTATTAGCTGGGTAAATATATATGCTCTGATTTAACATATTGATTGTGTATTGTAATTCTTTTTTGTTCAATTTTACTTTCAGAGATCTAAAGCTTGACAATCTTCTCTTGGACACTGAGGGCTATGTAAAAATTGCTGACTTTGGCCTTTGCAAAGAGGGTAAGTGGGAGGAAAAAAGACAACTACAAAATAATGCCATCCCTCACTGTTCCAACACCATCAAATGTATATTTTACTGTATAGTTACCTTATCCTGACTCAGTCAAAACCCTAACTCTATCCAATGCAGGGTGGACTATGCTTATTTGAAACACCCACAGTTCACAGTGAACTTTCTGTGTGTGTGTGTTTATGAGCTAATAAACCACAGCTAAGTACTATGGTCAGGCACTCAGCGATGTGTTGTGCCTAAGAAAAGCTTTTAGTTGTGGTACATTGATGATATGCCACAGCCCTGGTGCCCTATTGCTTACATACGGTATATATTTATATCTACATGTCATTGTCTTTTGTTCTGTCAGGAATGGGGTTCAGAGACCGCACCAGCACATTCTGTGGCACGCCCGAGTTCCTGGCTCCTGAAGTTCTGACGGAGACTTCATATACGCGAGCCGTGGACTGGTGGGGTTTGGGTGTCCTCATCTTCGAGATGCTGGTTGGAGAGGTTACCGGATTTTCTCACCTTTCACGTCATATGGATGGATACCTACTCAGTGCTGTGACTTTTAAAGCAGGCCAAACTTTTGTCAGCTCTGAAAGACAATTTTTGTGCATTGAACTGACAAGATGATGGTTGACCTGGTCAAAACTTTTCCATGTAAAAATACAATGATCTTTCACCGTCTAGAATGTGCAAACATCTTATGCATGTGCGTTTGTCTTTATGCAGTCCCCCTTTCCTGGGGATGATGAAGAGGAGGTGTTTGACAGCATCGTCAACGATGAGGTCCGCTACCCAAGGTTCCTCTCAACGGAGGCCATCTCCATCATGAGAAGGGTGGGTCAATTGATAGTGCACTAGCTTCAAATACTGCATTTTGTTCATCTGTTTGAATCCACGTCAGCTCCTGCCAAAGTAGGACTCTTCCTGGGAACCACACAAAACACACTACCAAATAAAATATAAAACGGTGATGCACTACTAGGCCAGGAAAGTGCCACAGTTTGAAATATAAAAAGAAACTCTGTTCAGTTCTTGTGTCGTGAGATGCTGTTTTAAGATTTTTGTTCAAGTATTTTTGTTTGAGTAATTGAGTCTAGCCAGAAGTTCCATGTGATCAGAATTCCTTTGAGTTTTAGACTTGGGGACTGTGTAGTGATACCTGGTTGTATGTCTTGTGGAGTATATATGGGTGTCTAAGCTGTATGTTATTTGATTATGTGGACAGTTTGGCGACTTCAATACGATGACATTTCTCATAAAAATAGAGAAATGGGAAAAAAAAGAAGGTATTTTGTTAATGCTAGGTTGGCGTGTGCAGTTAACAGCAACGTGTGCTGTGCTTGGAGCCAGTTTGCTAGTTCCTTCTTTGCCACACCTGACCATTACAGCATTTACCTCAGACTGACCCTCACTGAAAGATCACCTTAACCTACTGGTGTCAGCAGTCAAGTGTGAACTGAGAAGAAACAAAAGACAATGGCGTCATTGAATTAAAGCTTTGTTTATCCCGCTTTCTTACGCTCTTTTTGTAGCTTTTGAGGAGGAGTCCTGAAAGACGGCTGGGGGCAGGAGAACGAGACGCTGAAGAAGTAAAGAGACATCTGTTCTTTAGAGTAAGTTGGAAGTCTATTTTTTTTTTAGATATTTGTTTTTGATGTTAAACAGAATTAGAAGTTATGTGGACAAAACGGCTACTGTTCATTACATGTCATTTTTTCTGTCTAGGTTATAGTTATGAACAAATGACTCACATGAGGTATGACTTAATAACAATCTGTCCTAATAGTACACATTAATTCACCACATCCGTGTTCTCTATCCTTTCTCCCCCAGAATATGGATTGGAATGGACTACTGGCCAAGAAAGTGAAGCCTCCGTTCGTGCCAACTATACAGGACTCCAACGATGTCAGCAATTTCGACGATGAATTTACCTCAGAAGCACCGATCCTGACCCCGCCCAGAGAACCCAGGGCGCTCAGCGGAGAGGAACAGGACATGTTTTCTGACTTCGACTACATTGCAGACTGGTGTTAGCCCCCCCCCCCCCAACACGTTGAACAAACACACATACACACTGTGAACCAACCAACAAAGCGCTCACTGACTAGCTCACTTTTTAAAAACCTCTATTTTCCAAACAAACGTTGAGATTGAGGGGAAAACATTGCTCTTCCTGCCTTCGGGCTAACTCTGTGCCATTAAAAGAACCCCTCCCCCTGACTCCAAAACTGTAACCTTTTGGGGTTTTTTAACAAAATGAAGAACTTTTTTAACAGAGAGAAATTACATTTTGCTTTTCTTGTGAGAGAGGAGGAAGGAGGCCTCCCGCTGCATGTTGTGTCTATCGTCTGACCACTGAGAATGTTATCATATGAACTCTGTCAAAGAAAACGCCGGCAACATCACATTTATGTTATCCATTGTCACTGTCTGTTTTTTTTTTTTTTATTATGTACAGAATATTATTACTCCTTATTTTCAACAAGTCATTTAAAAAGCCCTCTGCAATAACTGACTTATCTCTCTGTAAGGTTTGACATGTCTGCCATGTTTTATTATAAGTGCTTTGAGCATTTTTCACTGAACCGTCACATTAGGTTAAAGACAACAAACATCTGACTACTACTGCCTTTTGACTTGAAATCCAAGTAAGGTCTCCTCTTTAGCTGATCCTGGTCGTACTCCCCCCAGTTTTAATATAATCCTGTCGTCTTGTTTTTGATACCAAATCTAAGTGCTGTGTCTGAATCAAAGAATAGAACCCAGCAAACATTTTTAAGCTGATTGTTTTTATAGAAAAACCATTGCATCTAGAATTAGGTGTGGCCAGACTGCTTCCTAGAGTACATTTTGCTCTGCGGTCCATACACTTGCTGCCGTTTCCTAATTGGTCCGTGCGTGTGATGCTCTTTTCTGATTAGGAAACGTGTCTGTCAAAATGTCAACAGCATGTAAACTAATGTAGAACATACGGACGCGACAGTCTCAAGTCACAACTTGCATATAGCTACAATCTACTGACCAGTTTTGCAGAGCTGTTATTCATGTTGTCACTACAGTTCAACCCTGATGTACTAGTGCAAAGTTGTTGTTTTTTGTCATTGATACATGTGTTTTGGAATCACGGAAGTTGTAGACTAGACGGCAAACCGTGGCATACCAAACATCAACGCAACAAACCTGGTTGTGCCTTTGGTCCTGGCACCATTAGGCAGTGGTCATATCCCTCTAGCCTCTCAAGGGTAGCGCTACTGATTCAGGATCAGTGGCGACTTACAGACGGCTAGCAATGGCTGCTGTGGAGCTAATTAACTGTTTTTTTAGACAATTCCATTCCAATTCAAATCGATGCAGAGAATTAATTTCAATTACATTTTTACTCCCGGAGTTGGTCCAACCTTGATACCTCAGTCATTCTTTTAAAAGAAGAGTTAGAAAGACCTCAAAGCCTGCAGAAATTGGGAGTTGGGCTTGGTCAAAATGGTGGATCTGAAGGGGCTGATGTAGCACTACGGCTGATTACCAAAACCCATCCATTCTGTCCTGTCAGTGGGACGATGGAAACAATGTGTCTATTGACCGATTCGCATCAGCTCTTTTTCAGAGCTGGTCTGTCAGATCAAAAGATCAATTAGTGGGGGGAGGGGGGGTCAGACTTGGGCTACCTGTGTAAATGAAGCCTTTTGGGTGTGAACTTAGCTCAGTGCCAGTTTGTGCAGACATGTAAATTAATCACTACAAGAGGGGGCAAGGGTATATTATATGTACACACAATTAAGCTGAAAGCACTAATTTTATCAATAGGTATTTTTTAATTATGTGTATCGGATTTATGAAAATAGATTGTACAGTTTTTTTCTTCCAGTGCTTAAATGGCTGCTTAAGCATGTCGCAGAGACAGATAAAAGCTTTTTTTTTTTTTGAATGGTACCCCACATTGAAGTTACACAAGACTGTTGACCCTGATGTAAAGAAGCATTTTGCAGTCGTCGTTTGTCGCCTATCATGAATGCACAAATTAAACATTTTTAATAGACTGGTGCTAGTTCCATTGCATATTGTATTCTATTGGCGTAAGCACTTAGCTTTCAGGCAACAAAAAAAATAAAATCCAAGTGTGAAGCATGGATATGCTAACTGGCCATCAACATAATATGGCAGGCCTCCATGCCCAGAGTGCCTTAATGAATTCAGACCAAGCTGGAGATGGTTCTTAAACAGTGACCTTTGGAGTCAAGGTATGTGGATACCTCAATTGTGATCTCATATGGATCAATACTTCCGGCCGATTCGACCAACTTAACCAGTCCAGGTTAAGCATAGATAGCAGCTTCCTTTTATTAAACTACAGTAACATTCTCAAATGTGCAAATATGCGATGTAATGCCAGCCAAACAACCTTTGACTCCCTTAAAAAAATCATTTTGTGATGTCCTGAACTCGAGTTTCTACAGCCAGCAGAAAGAATGAAACCGGCTGAGACTAGATGGAAATGTCCCATTGTAACTTTGCAATGCACATGTTTTTTTTTTTGGCAGTATTAGTCAAAGTAATCTGTAAACCCATTCTGTAAACAAGGTTTAATGTTATTCAATGCATGGTGTCCAACTTGCTTTTCAGAAAAGTATTTCATTTAAGTTACGTAATACAATGCAAACAAGCTAACAAAATAGAACCTGCTCATCTCCTAGAAAAAAAAGTGTATACAGTATGAAACCAGCCTAGTATTGCAAGCACCAATTACATTTTCTCACTTGGACATATATACAGTATATATACAGTCAAATGAAATACTGTAAGTACAGTTTGCAATCTTGTTTTTTTTTTTTTAAGCATTGGAATGTGTTGTCCTGTACTTGTATGTATTCCTGCAAGAAGAGCCTCTGAAGGCCAAAAGTCTAATTAACAAGGGAAAAGAGAATATCTTTAGAAATTCAATAAAAATAAAGAGACGATAAAAGTACAGCAGAAAGTGTTGTTGAGGCAACAGTGTCTTCACAGTTGGGGCAGTTTGTCCACAGGGGTGTCGAATTTGAAGTCCGGTGGGAAGAGGTCAGCTGCCCGGGGGTAGATAAGTCTGTACGACTGCCTGATAGTGACATCCGCCACACCGGCAATATCTCCAATCTCTATCCAAAAGATCAGCAAAAATTACATTTGAGTCTTCAGACCATTGGTGCTGATATTTCCTGATTGCAAGTGTGAAACGATGTGGACAACATAAACATCACGAGTTGTAAAGCATACGGGACCATGGGCGGAGAATTGGGGGGGGGCATGACACCCCCCCCCCCAGAATGAAAATCCTGGGATCCATTTCCCCAGACACCCCCCATCCCCCAATATACCATACAAACCTACGCCGTAGTCCGGGACAAATAATTCATTCAGCACTGAAGAGCTGAAGTGACAACCACCTTAGATAACCCCCACAACTCACCTTTTTGGGTCTTCTTCTCAGCAGAGGCCTGAGAGGCCATGTAGATGGCGGCGGCAGCCACGGAGATTGGGCTCCTGCCGGGCACCAGGTCTAGCTCCACGGCCTTTCGGGCGATGTACGTGGCCGCCATCTGCACCTGCTTGGGCAGGCCCAGGTTGGAGCAGAAGCGGGACATGAAGTCTCCAGTTGTGATGAGGTCCACGCTGGTCTCCAGGGCCTTTAGGATCAGCTTGAAGCAGCGGCCGATTTCCTTCTTGGAGATGCGGGACACCGCACAGATTTCTGCAGGAGGTGGATGACAACGTGAGTAGTCGGCGCTACGCTATGAGGGTGGTGTAGAATTCAAATTCACACAATTTAATACAAATGTGGATGATAAACCTGAGTATAGACAGATTAATCAATATGTAAATCTATACCCCGGACTAGGGATCGCCCGATATAGGATCTCCGATATATCGGTGCGGATAGGGCCTTTCTAGTAAGGCCGCTATCGGCCCGGTTCTATTTACTAGTAACGTGCCCTGGCATGGACGCCAACTCCGCCCACATTTTCAGATTCAGCACATGCCGCCCGGAAAACCTGTGCACGGTACTGTGCCGTGCGTAATGTAAGCGAGTACAGCACACTGCCCGCTCACTCAACTCACAAAACACAATCTCTGGCGAGCTGTCGCTGAGCCCTCACTTGCGTGCACATCGCCCACATCAGCCTCTGTAATTACCAAGTGTTTATTATTTGCGTGACTCCAGTACTAAAAATGTATTACGTATCAACACGATGCCAAATCAATGATTCGTCAATGTTCAAATAGCAATTTACTTTGTTTTAGGTTATGCATGTATCACTCACCTGTGATCCTAATGATCTCTGAAACATTCTTACACGCGTCCATTTTTAGAAGTATATCTCTGTATGAAGCCAGAGAAGAATCATAAATAATGGGGTAACCGGACACCGTAATAATACTTTTCTCGTCCATTTTTTGAGCTAGGGAGCGCGTTTTAAGCTAGCGGGTTGAAAAGAGAATGCGGAGAACATCTACCCTGCCATTGGTAGTCGCCGAACTCCGTCACTGCCCACTTGCTGGAAATTAGCATAAAGTTGAACATTTCTCAACTCTGAACTGTCGCTGGGAAATGTTGTCTCAGAGTATAACTCCGCCCGCAGTTGACAAGATTCGATGGCTCTCGATGAAAATTCATGAGAGCGTGCCTTTTTGTAGCGCTAGCAGGCGGGTGGTGTGCACAGGCTTTAGACGTATAGTGAAGATCACAGCTAGTTATCATAAGTCAATATCTTGTATTAAATCATTCTAGATAGGAGTCTGCTAAATGACATGAGTGAAGCCAACTACAGTTATATAATCCAATATGTCTTGACTTAAGACAGCTACAGTTGCCACATGGGTTTTAGAATTTCTTCCCTGCAGCAGTCAGTGATGTTCAGTCTGAGTTGTTATAGCAGCATCATGTCAGTTTAGGAAAACCAGAAAAAGGAACCAGGCAAGCCTAGTTCAGCTGGCCCGCGATTAGAAGTGATAGATGTTGTTGCTCTCACTGGATTAGAACCCCGGTCTCCCACGTAAGAGAATGTCTTTAACCACTTAGCCATGGAGCTATACATTCGCCGAGTGTCGGTATAGCGCCTCGACATTAGATCATTTTGTCACGCATTAACACCACGCCAAGTTTGAATATTTCGCTGGACACCATTAAGCATTGTGTTAAACTGACCAACGTTTCTTATTAAGTTTACCTCCACCATAAATAGCATCTATGAACTGTATGGCTTTTGCCACCTGGCCGTTTTAACAGCTTATTAGCCAGTAATAGGCTTACTAGTATCTACTAACTTACTGCTTGGAATAGTCATAAGAATTCAGCAATTGCTAGCTAGACTGAATATGAACTTCACACAGCCAAAGCGAATTCATTTCATGACATAACGTTCGTTTTCATTTCATTGGTGAATGATATTGATACAATAACTATCACTATAGGTGACGATAACTGACTTTTTCGTCAAGTGAAAAGACAAATCGTGGAAACCCCTACTCTTTTACTGCCCACGGGGTTGTGATGTAGCCTATATTACCCCAAAAAGCATGCACGGACGCGTGCGTCCAAAATCAACCAGAAATAGTCGCAATATAACAGTGAAGTTTTATTTTAGACTTACTATAACAGTCACTGAAGGTTGTAGCCAGCCAAGTTTTTGTCTACCCTGAACAAATCCTAGTGCAGAATTTGTTTTGACTGTGATGAGCCTCGAACCCGGGACCTCTTGCTCAGTAGTCCACACCTCTAACCACTATGCTATTTAACAAGGGTAGTCAGACCATCAGTAAGAGACATTTGCTCTTCTAGGCCGACTCCGCTTACATGGTCTGGCAAAAACGTGTTCCTGTAAATGGAAAATGGCAATACTATACTTTCCACTTCGCGTTCACAGGTTTGGAATCGCACTTGAAAACTGACAGTTGACTTTGTAAGTATGCACTTTCTAAATTAGTATTTTTTTTTTTTACTTATATAACATGTTTTCTCTACTAAATCACAGTTCCTCTTTTATAAGTAAAAATACTACTTAATTTAAAGTACTTTTTGTGTAATTGTAAGTTATTTTTATTGTTAGTCCCTCATTGATTATTGGCAGTAAATATCGGTCCATCAGCCCCCCAAATCCTCTAAAAAAACAAATCCATATCAGTCAACCCCTACTCCAGACATCTTTTTGAGTGGAGCTTACCTTTAAATGTCCGAGGAACGCCTTCTTGTCTGCAGGCGATATACAGGCAGGCTGACGCGATGGCATCGTTGGCTCGTCCCTTTAAGCTCTTCTGCTCGTATACTTGCTTAAATAAGTTATTTGTGCGGTCCTGCAGTTTATAAAGAATATTTAGGTCAGAGGCAACTCTTATGGTGTGGTTCCTATTGTTGAGAAGTCACCATACCTAGAATAATCTCCTAAATAACTGGAGAAATACCAACGTGGTCTTAGTGGGACTACGTAGATTATTTTACGAAAATCCATGGCACCCAATTTTGTATGATAGGTTACGTTACATTGCAATGCGCTACCAAAACGTATAATACATTACGAATTGGCTAAAACGTAACATATCTTACAAACGCTATTACAACGTATGTTACGAACGCTATTAAAACATATAATATGATACGAACACCAGACAAACGTATCATATTTTACAAATGGTACGAAAACATCATCCATTATGAATTTGCACAAAACAAACGTTACTTTAACTAACGTAATATAACTTACGAATTCAGCTGTCAAAGATTAACGTAAAACAGTCTACATAGTCCCGAGTCCAGGTTGGATATACAGACAGGTGACAAATTAAAGGAAGAGCCAAGAGTGTCTCAGTAAGGTGTTGGGCCACGATCAGCCAGAACAGCTTCAGTGCACCTTGGCATAGATTTGACGAGTCTCTGGAACTCTACTGGGAGGATGGAACACCTTTATTTTAAAAGATAAGTCCTAGGTTGGTGTTTTGATGATGGTGGAGAGTGCCGTCTAACACGCAGGTCCAAAATCTCCCATCTGTCAAGATCTGGTGACCGAAGGCCATAGCCTATTCAAATAATTTTCATACTCATCAAATCATTCAGTGACTCCTCATGCCCTGCAGATGGGGGCACTGACATCCTGGAAGAGATCCATCTCCATTTGTTTTGTTCCTCGACTCATTTCTTCAGGTTTTTCCCTTTAATTTGTCACCACTCTGTATGAATCCATTGTAGCTGAAATTAACAGTTGGCTACAGAATCAAGCTACCAGGTTCCACAAAGCTAAACTGATTCCACAAAGCTAAAACCTAAAAGACATCGGTACTCACTATGATGTTCCTGGGTAGGTTGATCCGGTCAGCCATGGTGGTAATCTCTTTGAAGGCATTTAGCATGGCGCGGTCTGAACTACTCATGGTTCGTCGGTTTTGGTATTTGGAGTTGCCGAACTCATCAAAACTAGCTGCACCCGTTCCCTGTAGTGAGAAAAAAAAAACAGATAGTTGGAAACCGTGAGACTCACTGCCATATAAATAACTGCCTTTTTTGTCTCCCTAACATTCTTTTTTAAAGCATCTTTCCCTGCAGCTGTTTACATTATACGGGTAAGAATGATGTGAAAGTAATAAATTAGTTATAAGCATAACGTCTGTGATCCATACAACAATAAGCAACCCATATTAAACTCCATGATTTAAAGGTAATGTTAATTTAAGCAAACATTGAAATAGAATAGAATCAAACGGCAAGTGGATTTACTTTATTGCCAAAATGATCGCACTAAACAAGCTTAAATTACACAAAAGTGCTAACAAAGCATTTGTCTAAACTTTGAGCAAGACAGCGTGGCTGTCATCACAGCCTGCAGACTTCAGAGCATCAGGAAAAAGAGCACAAACCTAAACCATGCAGCCTCTTTATATATCCATTGGCCAGTCTATTCAAAATGTACAGATCACACATCCATTCAGGTCACTACAGCATAGATTCCATAAGAACAGGTTTCACCCAGAGACTCAACATGGGACACACCTCCCAGTAAGTATTTTGGTTATTGTATGGGAGAGACATTCCCTTCTCTGAAAAATGGATAGCTAAATATCTTTGGTCTTCGTCTTGGTGATAGAGAACAAAGTAACCCACCTTGCTAATCATAGTCGTCAAGTCTCCCCCGTTGAGGAGTGGGTTCTGGGCATCACCCACTCTGGATGGGTCTTTGGTGGCTTTCTCGTTGGTGAAGGTCCTCCACTCCGAGCCCACGTCAATCACACGGTCACCTGAGGAGCACATGGTCCAATATGGACATTACCACATGTTCCAATATGTTCGGGCTGTGTTCAAACTGCTTCAAGTCCTTGTTCCATTTCCTCTCTTGAGCAGTGAGCTCTGACAGATTGAGAAGACAAAGGATAAACACTGGGTTTTCACCATTAGAAGTGTATTCCTCCTTTTGTGACAGAGATAAGGAAATCCAACTAGGAACAGTTGAGTTGCACTTGGACCTGGACCAATATTCCATACATCTTTATATATATGAAAATAGTAATTAAGTTTAATGAAAAAAATCAACCCAATACATCAAATGTGTCTCATCTATGCTAAATGACTGTTCCCCCGTCACAGATTTGATTTCACCAAACTCTTCCAAGACCAGCCCACAAGATGGCGACACTGTTACTCAGAGAAAATGTTGGGAGAAATTGTCTAGTTCCTCAATGTTATTGCTTCTTCCTGGAAACTAGCAGTCAGACGGTCAGGGATTAGTATTTTTCCCTCTTAATCACATGAGCCCATTTCATACATAAATCACACTATTATCCAAAACTAAGACGACATTCATCTGCTTATGGCACTGCAAAGCTATGGGATAACATCTAGCTTTACATCATTACTAGATTTATGTTCTGTTAATATAGACAGGGTTCCCGCGGCTCCTTATAAAGTCTTGAAATACAATCAGGGAAATTAAGGTAATAAAATGCCTTACATTTACTGTAAATTTGCTTTAGGTATTAAATTTGCAGATGATGCGTTTAAGGCTGATGTAAAAATTGTCACGCAGAGTGGCACGGTAGGTAAAACGTCTAATTAGCATTTATTTGTTTGATTAACTTAATATAAGACAACGAGACACTCCGCCATTAATATACGTTTTACGTTACGTTAGCTAGCTACAGACGTTGAGGTCTTGCTGCGTGTCATCTTTTCGTTATCGTCAGTCAGTTTATTGAGAGGGATGAGCCAAGATCGGGAGATACAAGTTCAATGAAAAATGGTTGGAGGAAGATAAGTTTCGGAAGAGGTTGGCGCCGGCAGGAAACGAGTACGAGGCAAGGTGCGATTTTGACTTTAAAAATGGTGCAAGAACCCTGGTAGAGTCCTGTAACGCATTATAGGCTAGTGTTCAATGCTCTTTTAGAAGACTTGGTACAGATTTAATTAGGCTGAATCCGAGGGGATGTTATATTCCTGTCATGTCTGACATGGTCTTTTGCTCGGGTCATGAAAAGCCAGCCCACAACACGCGTCCACCATAACTTATTTCATCACAAACGAGACAAAGAAGGCAAGCCTATAAATAACCTACCTCATAATCACTTACCACTTTGCAAAACAAGCCAATTGTACAAGGGCTACCTGGGATTTCACCTTGCTGAAGCTACACCACATTCAATAACTTACAAAAAAAAAAAAACTTTTCTTAAGGAAAAGACCTTATTGTAGCATCTTGCTTTATTAGATAACGATGGGGTTCTGCACTTGAACGTTCCTGGGTTCTTCCATCTGGAGTTGTCATCGGGACTGATCATTCGAGCCTGGCCCAACCCAAGATTTTTTACCTCAAGCCTGACCTCAGCCCCAGCCCAGCATCACCTGAATATATTGAAGCCAAACCCTTAAAAATGCCTGATTGTTAACATTTAATTGCAGATAATTACTTTGTCAACATTACATTTTTGATTATTTGTTGCCTTCTGCACAAATGGTTAATAAAGAAAAATGTTTAGTTACTACATCGTAAATAAGTGATTTAGGGCCAATATACTGTATATTGTAGTAACATACATGATAGACAATATAAATGTCACAAACAAATCACTGGATAGGAATCTCTTTCAATAACGAAGTAATATCAAATTTCATTTTTTCAGTTCAGTTTTGAAAATATAAAGGCTCACTCGAGTGTTATAAATCAATGATCTTCACCACTTTCTATAAATGTTATTCTTAACTATTCCAAATATCCAAGAGCTGACCATCATAAATAACACTAAATTATTTAACTTAATGATAATCATTATAATACAATGTAATTATATTCTAAGTTAACACACTGTTTTTTTTTTTTGATTCAGACAAATAGTCATTAATGGAATATATTAATTGGTAATGAATTATTAGACTAATAAACAATTAGAGACTACCGAAAGAAAAACCTCAGGTGTCAGCACCACACCTGCCCCTGACATTGCAGTAGCACGAGACACACAACACAGCTCATCTTTATTTAAAATTCATTGAGCCTGAATCCAGCCATTCTCATTACATTCTTTAACACAGGCCCGTTGGGTTCAGGCTAATATCCAGTACGGATGCAACAGTACAGTTGGCCCACGGTTCGGTATGTATAGCGGTTTGTGGGTCACGGTAACAGTATGGTTTAGATATGAATGACGTCATCATGTTGTGTTTCTACTCGAGTAGCCGACATTGGCAAAGCAATGCTTGCAGACTATACTTCGTTTACGATCTTCTTATCCTCGTCATCGTATTGAATGTTGAATCCAAAATGTTCCCACACAGCGGATTTGAAAGACAGCGGCGCCTCTTCAAATTTGCTTCTCTCTCAACACATTTTACCTCTGGTTGCGGGAGGTGAGAAACCACGATTTCAGTCAGAATGTTAGATGTCAGCAAGACTTGAGATGGTTGGCTGCTTTTCTTCCAACACAGTTTTTCATGAGGTAGATAGCTAGCTAGTACCAAGCTAGGTAATTTAGCTAGCTACATAGTTGACATTGGCTGTTTAACTTCCCGCAGGCACCATGCAAAAGTGCAAATTCAGTCAGAAGTTTTTGGACAACAGCAACTTTGCTCTGTGGTTAAAATCAGTTGAAGGGAAAGAAAATGAAGCCTATTGTGTTTTTTGCAAGAAGTCTTTAAAAACTGGCATATTTATGGGAATTAAATCTGTGGAACCCCATATGAAGTGTGAGAAATCCAAAAACGCTGCGAAAATCCTGCAACAAATGCCCAGCATTTCGAAGTTTTGTTTGGTCGTATCACCGACGACAGTCCCGTAAAGTACAGCCAGTATCGTTATTGTTTGCAGTAGGCTTACTGCTCTAACAACAGTGGGTACTTCAGTCGAATTGATGTCCATATGTATTGTATATTTGGGGTGTTGTGAAATTGGTTTTAAATTTAATTCATAGTGGCATTTAAAAAGTCTAAAAACGTCTTAAATTTAACTTGCTAAAACCAGCAGATACTCTGTATCTGATACCGGGCACCTTTAGGGAGGTTTCCTACTGAGATGTCATTGCAAATCGTCCATTTGTTGTTTAAGGGGGAGGGGTTTGCGGTCCCTGCGATTGCCACATTTTGAGACATTGCTGTGGAATTTGTCAGCCCTCAGGAGCCCCCTAACGGACTGGGGCCCCAAGCAGTTGCCTGCCTTACCTGTTCATAAGATATGAGTCTGGTTCTGTGGATCTGAATCTACAACATGTGTGTAGTCTTCAGCGCAATAAGCATGTTTTGGAAATTATAGGAAAATGACCGGCATATCGTAACTCCATGGTTCACGTGAACCGTAGGGGGTGTACCAAACGGTTCGATAACATACCGTGTACTGTTGCATCCCCAATACCCAGACACTCGGACCATGCTGCTGGAGAATCTGGAACCAACATGAGATTTCTTGCACTTCAAAAAAACTATTCAAAACTGGATCATTGAATTTTGATCGATTTTAAATCCCAGATTGGGAGAGAAGTGAAAAAGCAAGTTGAATAAAAGAGAAAATTAAAAGCCCCCCCCCCCAATTAAAAGTTACAATGTATGTGTCTGTGTTATGGATCTATCTAATGTTACACTAATTACTTACTGCAAATACATCTCCTCCCTAGTACAAACAAGGCATTCAGCCAGACTGTTAGGGGGTGGTGTGTACCATTACTCACCCACTACAAGGCCACACTCGGGACAGATCATGTCCCCGGCTCTGTAATCTTCCACCAGCATGGCGTCTGGGTGGTTGGGGCACTGCACCTTGGGAAGGGCTAGAACATCTCCGCTGCAAGTAAAGAAGACATTCCAGGGGTCAGCTGACAGCCTTTAGCCTGCCTAGTGAGAGTCAACTCCGCTCTGGATGTGATGTCCTTCACTCCCTGATGCTGGTTTACTGCTATGGTAGTGGTTTTCTAACACTTCAATAGTATACACACTTTGGTTGTTGAGAAACCCTGCAGTGTTTAACCCTGTATTGGGCTGGCGATGAAGGTGATCAATAGATTATACTGCACTGCACTAGATGTTCTAATGAGTTTACATAATACTACATTCTTATTATGTAAATATTTTTAAAGAGAAAATCAGAGGACCAGGGAGTCAGATGACAATTATCTCATGTAGGATTTCTCCGGGAAAGTGGGCCCTGGGTGTATTAGAGATGGCTTCTGAAAAACAAGAAAAGGAACCAGGCAAGCCTAGTTTGGCCAGCCCGAGATTAGAAGGGATGAATGTTGTTGCCCACACTGGATTCGAACTGGGGTCTCCCATGTGACAGGCTGTGTCTTTCACCACTATGCCACTAATCTATGTGTGCAATGTGTCGGTATAGCACCTGTGTCGGTATAATGCGTGACAAAATTACATCATTTTGTCACGCATTAACATCACGCCAAGTTTGAATATTTTGCTGGACACCATTAAGCATTGTGTTAAACTGACCAACGTTTCTTATTAAGTTTACTTCCACCACAAATAGCATCTATGCACTGTATGGCTTTTGCCACTGGCCATTTTAACAGCTTACTAGCCAGTATTAGGCTTACTAGCATCTACTAACTTATTACTTGGAACAGTCATAAGAATTCAGTAATTGCTAGCAAGACTGAAGAATGTTACACTGCCAAAGCTATTTAATTTCATGGCACAACAACATTCGTTTTTTTTCCCCATTCGTGAATGACATTGATACAGTAACTAATAATATACAGTGGGGAGAACAAGTATTTGATACACTGCTGATTTTTCAGGTTTTCCTACTTACAAAGCATGTAGAGGTCTGTAATTTTTATCATAGGTACACTTCAACTGTGAGAGACGGAATCTAAAACAAAAATCCAGAAAATCACATTGTATGATTTTTAAATAATTAATTAGCATTTTATTGCATGACATAAGTATTTGATACATCAGAAAAGCAGAACTTTATATTTGGTACAGAAACCTTTGTTTGCAATTACAGAGATCATACGTTTCCTGTAGTTCTTGACCAGGTTTGCACACACTGCAGCAGGGATTTTGGCCCACTCCTCCATACAGACCTTCTCCAGATCCTTCAGGTTTTGGGGCTGTCGCTGGGCAATACGGACTTTCAGCTCACTCCAAAGATTTTCTATTGGGTTCAGGTCTGGAGACTGGCTAGGCCACTCCAGGACCTTGAGATGCTTCTTACAGAGCCACTCCTTAGTTGCCCTGGCTGTGTGTTTCGGGTCATTGTCATGCTGGAAGACCCAGCCACGACCCATCTTCAATGCTCTTACTGAGGGAAGGAGGTTGTTGGCCAGGATCTCACGATACATGGCCCCATCCATCCTCCCCTCAATACGGTGCAGTCGTCCTGTCCCCTTTGCAGAAAAGCATCCCCAAAGAATGATGTTTCCACCTCCATGCTTCACGGTTGGGATGGTGTTCTTGGGGTTGTACTCATCCTTCTTCTTCCTTCAAACACTGCGAGTGGAGTTTAGACCAAAAAGCTCTATTTTTGTCTCATCAGACCGCATGACCTTCTCCCATTCCTCCTCTGGATCATCCAGATGGTCATTGGCAAACTTCAGATGGGCCTGGACATGCGCTGGCTTGAGCAGGGGGACCTTGCGTGCGCTGCAGGATTTTAATCCATGACGGCGTAGTGTGTTACTAATGGTTTTCTTTGAGACTGTGGCCCCAGCTCTCTTCAGGTCATTGACCAGGTCCTGCCGTGTAGTTCTGGGCTGATCCCTCACCTTCCT
>JACXGI010013326.1:9596-21152 GCA_016801175.1 Esox masquinongy | reverse complement strand
AAAAAAAAAAACTCCCTTAACTGATCCAAACCTTAAAACTATATATCTTCTTTTCTAAGTGAGGACCAGCCGTATGTCCTCACGTCGTACGACTTTACTAGATTGTAAAAAAGAAATACACCCACAAAGCAGAGCTGTTGTAATTCTGCTCTTGTAATTCTTGTGTCCCGCTTCTCTTCCACAAAGCCTCTGACAGACACGCTGACAAGTCTATTAACAAAACCACAGAGCTATGTCCTCTGAACTGGCTTCTGCCTAACTGCATGCGCACATACATACAGCGCACACGCAGTGAAAATCGCAGTGAAAAGCAGGGGCTGTGAAATGACATGGTCCTGTCTGACGTAGCGTGTGTGCGTGCAGACCTGTGACATTCTTAACACATTCGTATTGTGGAGCCGTGTGTGTTTCAGGTACTTGTACGTGCTTTGTCCGTGTCTGTGTATGTAGACAAGAATCTTTCAGGCGTTGGTCGGGCAGGCTGGGGAAATGGCTGCTGTTTGTTGTACTGCAGATCTAAAACGTTCAATGCCTTTCATCCTTTGCTCACAATCCAGTGACAGGGTGGGAGGGAACGTCTGTGCTGGCAAAGAAGCAGCTATTGCCTGCTGTGCGTGTGAGTGTGGGAAGGAGTGATTGATGGACTTCCCTCTGACCGCTATCTTATGTTAGTGATGACGGGAGCGGGAGACGTTTCCATACCATGGTCGTGTTATGATGTGGTGTGCGTGTGCACGCGTCCGTGTGCATCTATCAGCGGAACCCTGTGACTGTGAGAGCTCTTAGTCGTCCTGTTATTGGCTTCTGAACAGGAAGTCAATGACAGGTTTTTTTCATTTGATGGTGTTACCCAGAGATGTGGAATACTCACTGTACAAGGGTTGCCTTGTTGTAAGGTAGCAAATGCAAATTACATACAAAACCTCATCAGTAGTCATCAGGGGCCATTTATCCAGGTCTGTCCTAATACCAGAATGGAAGTTTGAGAATCAGGTCTGAGATATGACAGTCTGGGATATTAGAAGATTCATGGGAATAAGATGTAGGGGAGGGAAATCCGATGAATTGGCTGTAACCATGGGTTTGGCCATTACATTTGCAAATTTGGTTGCAAAACATTTCAATTTCTTTCACCTAAAACCGTTTACTCCAAACTCTCTCCAATGTGACGAAAGTTGTTAGGTTTCTCAGCTGATGTTGTATATTTTTATAATGGTTTCCATGTGTTGCCATTCCAATCGGAAGTGTGTGGCCCAAGCCTTGCGAGTGAAGTTCAGTGGAATTTCCATCCACTTATTCCAGCCACTTACGTTTTAAAGAGATGCACGACCGAGCCACAACATCCGTTTGGGAGCAAAACGGAACTCAACAGCGTTTTGGGTAAACCGTATCGGCTTCAAAACGTATTATCTTTTGCAACAGGCAAAACGTTGTGGAACGGAATCATTGGAATGAATACATTCCCGTAGTGGGCGCAAATCGGAACACAACATGCGTAGCTGGACGCTCGCGCACTCAGAGCAGCTTGTGACATCTGCTGGGTTTCTTCTAACTGGGGTGGTGGAATCCAGTAAGGTGTGCCATGTCCCTTTTACATGGCAGGCTGTTCTAGAATTGGCTTACAAAGATGGGAGTGACCATGTTTTTGAGGCTGTCCTTCGCTGTGCCCAGATGGCGACTGGGTGTGTCTGGTACATCGCTGTGCCTTGGGTTTAGAGCTGGGCTGTGGAGGAACCGACGTAATGGAAACAAGAGTGTAAAGTGTCAGCTGAGAGACCTGCGCCAAGCGGCTAGCCAACTCTCCAAAGCAAACTGTTTTCTTTCATCCCTCCACTTTGTTTCCATGACCTACAGCCACTGTGTTAGCACGTGCCAGTGTGTCACGCTGCCAGCACACCACAGCCATGGTGCCTGGGCATTAGCTCACCGTCCCTGAGGTGCTAGCTGCTGCGTGTCGTGTGGAAAGATGTACAGCTCCTTCGAGCCCTCAGTCAGAGGGGAACCGTAACTTCAGGATGTATGTCTTAGTCAAACCTGAGAACCGCATTTTATACGGAAAGAATGTCTCTCCCCGCCCCGTCTTGTTTTCGATACCCTCCCCTTTAACCTTTTACTCTTCAGTTTAGTTTTCTAACCGACTACAATGTTCACTCCATCTCTCCTTGATCCTCTTTTATCTCTCTTGGCTCCCTCCTCCGTATCGTCTTTCTTTTCTTGCTTTTACCTCTTCGTTGCCCGAAGTCCTGGCTCTCTCTCTCGTTTTTTTTCCTTTGCTTTGTCTCCTCTCACGCTTTTTTTCTCCCCCCCCCCATCTCCCTCTCTCTAAATGTGGTTTTCATTGTTCCCTCTATTTTACTCTTCGAGGCTGCATTCTTTCATTATGATACTTCTCTAGAAGACTTAAATCATCAGCCATTTTTTATTTTATCGCTTCCCGACAGCTCATTCATACAGTGCTCTAATCAGACATGTAACTTAGAAGCCGGCTGTGGCAGGACAGACTTAGTTTGACTAACCGTCCTGGAAAATTTTATTTTGTCTGTTGGCCATAGAGTGAATGAGACTGAGTGTGAATGAGAAGTCTAAAGAGAAGAATGTATTTAGAAAATACTTTTTTATTTGGTATGGAGCTCCATGGAAACGGATGGCAGACCGTGGCAGGGATTCACCTCCGTCAAACTGACGTTCGTCTGTGTGTATGCCAGACTCCTAACTGGAATAAACAGGCTGGCTGTATCAGGGCTACGTGGAGCAGGGCGGGAATATGACTGTGTTCATTTTATAAATACGTTGATAAATAACAGAACGTACAGATGGCAGCGAGGGAACGTTTGGCCTGAGCAGAATCATACCTCTTAAATTAACTTTCACAAATATAGCCAAATATATTTACATCCCGATGCGAGCTGGGGTGTTCCCACGATCACAAAGCACATTGTTAATTAGTGTCCATTTCCTCTGGGTGCTCGTGGGAACCCCGAAACAACAAACCCAAACAAAGCAACGGGGATGGAGCAGTCTGTACATAAAGACCTACCAAGTCCTGACCTGTATGCCTGGTGGACGGCACCTGCCACTCAACCCGTTTTAAACTGATAACGTCATAAGAAACTTGTAATTAAATCCTTACTTCACCGTGAAAGTAATTCGCTGGCAACGTGCTTAGCAACAAACCTGGCTGCAGACAAACTAGACGGCAAAATAAAACTTCCAGTCCTTATTTGTGTAGTTGGCATCTCCCAGATTCCTGACGCAGTCACCTATGTGGGGTATTGAAGTGTGAGGAGGCGGCAGAGCATAGCAAACAGGTAGACTGTTGTAGACGGCGGCGGTTGGCTATCTGTATTAGTCCATGCTGCCCACTGCTGTCGTCACAGCACTCCCATGTGGCTGCCTGGCCCTTGTAGAGAGGACAAAGTGGGGCACCGCTGAGACGACGCCGCGTTACCTTCGGTGGAAAATACCTGGGGTTTTACTGAAGCCGTCTTAGACGGTTGAAGTCCACTCCTTTGTGTCGCTTGAGAAACGGGATTACGGAAGGAAGCTTGGTAAGGACTGGCAGCTTGGTGGAGAAGCTGACTGGGTTTAAGGGTGAGTGGATCACGATAGGTCAAAACACGGCGTACAGTAGGTAGCCTGCTCCGGCCTCAGTCGATTGGTCGGATCATCATGCGGACGGACTTGAGGGAGTAGAACCCTCCTCCGTACTCGGCCCAGAAGATTCCATCCTGGAACTTACTGCGGTAAACCCCTCCACTGTACCACACTCCGTTCAGGTTGGTCTGGCCGCAGGCGTTGTACCACCAGCCCCCTTTGTGGAAGTGGGCACAGTTACCTAGACACAGACAGAGAACGGGGTCTTTAGTGTTTCAGCCACATCCTTTCTGCGGAGATGTTAGTTGGACCCAAGTACTGAGGGTCTTCGTTAACTGGTATTGTATAGATGGAGGATCAACAAGCATGACTCTTTCCACCATTTACGTGCGGATGGATTTAACACAGCAACGATTTTTTATTTCTTAATGTAGACGTTTCAACATCATGCTGGTTATCATAATTTAAAAATAAAGCTACGCATATGTTGAACTATTAGTTAGAAGAGGCTTCTATTTCAAAGTTTGTGGGCAAATTAATGACACATTCCATACAGCACTGCGGTCTGTGTCTTCCTATTGCCGAGCAGATGCAAGTCAAGGGATCTGTTATTGTGATTTATCGTGACGGTGCAGGCAAGGCTGCATGGCTCAGGGTCACTGTATTGTTGGTGAGCTTTGAAACCAGGGACTTCTCAACACAGAGGTAGAACTTCTAGACTGATGGGCGCTACGTCAACACGTTAATTGATTTACAAGCTTGACAGGAAATGGAACGTATTCAATATCACCTCAACATGCTGATTCCCTTTTATTCTTGCATTCTAACACAAAGCTTTGTACCTCTGGTCCATAATCTGCTGTGTCGGCGCTCATTTTTTTCAACAATTCTGCTCATTGAGGGATTGTTGAATAGCTGACAAACTGAACCAGGTGTTCTTGGCCAGGGCTATGATAAAACGGTGTGCTGTTGTGGTTACTGTTGTGGACACCATCACGCTGGTTATTTTTTTTTTTTTAGTGTTTTACCTGAGAACGCGTCCTTGTCTCTGTCCAGAGTGGTGAACATTTTGCCGTTGTGGCTGCTGAGGGAGTCTCCGGCGTTTCCCTGGTAAGTACCCAGCCTCAGGCGGTAGCCCTCGTTCTCCGGCTCCAGGTGGAAGCTGCTGTACTCAGCATAGACCTTCTTTCCCATCCAGTCCTCCAGCTCCACCAACAGCCTGTAGTCCCTCTGTTTTCCCAGGTTATAGATGTTCTCCAGACCCAGCCAGTACTCACCGTCAATGTTCCCAAAGCCTTTCTGTGTGGGGGAGACATGCACAGAGAAGGTTAAAGCATAGATCAGGGAATTGTGGATCGGCGGCTCTCCCTCTGTAGGCCTGCAGATTAATTTCGCTTAAGGCCCCCCGAAGGCTTGGCGGGTCGACCTAAACATCTGGGTACGCAAAACTGTGAGCTATGAAAGCTGACTGTGGCTAATATAGATGATTCCAAGGTTCCAGTGATTTGGGGGTGATGTGGTTTCTATCCAAAAGCTTTTGGAACATTGCTGTCAACCACCACCTAGCTTGAACAACAGCTGTGGTAGAGCCACAGCACCCCAGAGTCACGCTCAGAGGGTGGAGAGAGGCAAAGTCACAGAGGGGGGACTCCAGTAATTGGATTTCTCACCGTGTTGCTGTGTTTAAGGAAACCCAACCTTTTTCGATTCAAGGGAGCATAATTGAATCATTTCCCTGTTGGGGACAATGTGTCAATTCTGCCTCGCTTTCCCACTGGAGGTGAATTAACTGGCTGTGGAAGGGAAAAAGAAATGGGGGACACTTTTGGGGTTTTGCTATGCTTGCGGGGACTCAAAGGTATTCCCATTCAAAGTTATATTTTGCCTGCTTTTACGTTGACCATTTATTTCTCACAGGGACCGGCGGCTGAATGTTGTACATGCCACCCATTGTGTGTTACAGTCCTAGACTTGATCTCCGTGATGATAGAGGTGGGAGGGATGGAAGGAGTGAATCAGAGAGGAGGAAAATAGTGTGATTTCCTCATCAGGCCTTGGGGGCTGTCTGATTGTGTGTGGCTCTATGACAGGACCAGTGCTTTAGCTGCAATGATGGAGTGTGTGTTAGCCGCCCCAGAATGTGCTGGCCGAGTGGGTTTGGTTATGTAACTTAACAAGGATTTAGGTGGAAATTAAGTCCATCTTAATCAGCCTCTCTATCCCTGTTCCTGCTGGGGTCACAGCTGATTGTCTGCTTGTTTCACTTTTTTTGTTATTAAGCAAAGAAACACAAAAGGACAGCACACGGTCTTCTACACACAACTGAAGTTTGCCTTTTCTTTCTTTAACCCGGTCACAGTCCAGACTACACAAGCACGCAAAGATTTTTTAATATGCATGCCAAAGGCACACTCTTAACATGGGTTGTATTGTAGTTAATCATTCTAATTATGAGGACGGTATGCCAGGACTTATCAAATCAAATTAATTTGTCATTCAGCATGTATCAGATTCTTGGTAATTGTTCTGTTTTTTCCAATTTGCAAAGCTGTAAATCTACAGATGGGACTACTTTCATTTTCCAATCTTTATCTAACATGATAGTGTAATAAATGTCGTGGTGCTTAGTTAGACCGTTTAGGGTTTCTGCTTCAAAAATTGATTGATAGTGGATCTTGCTCAATCGGGATCTCTGAGGCATTCGAGAGATTCTCTGATTCTGGACCACTACCTATGGCAGAGGACAGCTATGGAGCAGTGGGCCCTCTGTTTTGAATTTTTCACGTAAGGTAGAAATGTCTGGGGAGATCCAATGCAGGTTAGTTTTTTTCTGGACATTACCGGCAAAGGGTTAGCTCCATAGGCGGCGTGCGTGTCTGCAGATTACCTTGTAGTTGTCCCAGTTCCTGAAGAAGTTGACGGACCCGTCCTTCCTCCGCTGCAGCACCGTCCAGCCTCCATTGTCCAGGCCGTGTTCACACCAGGCTTGGATCAGTCGGTCACTGCCTTCAGCCTGGAGCAGGTACATCCCACTGGTGCTGTGGCCCGCGAGGCGCACCTGGTAGCAGTCCTTGAAAGGCCCTGGGAGAACGGTGGGGGAAGGGGTTAATGCCAGCCTTCGTCCAATATGGGAAATCCCTGGAAAGAGCCTGCTGCTTTTTTTTTTGTTTGTTTCTCATCCATTTTTCTACCTCAAGATGAATTGGTGTCCCAGGTAGGTTAGAGGCACAATGTGGGGGGAGTGGGGGGGGAGATCCGGAGATGAACTTAAGGTTGCTATGTTATGAACTCCAGTGTTGGGCCTTTTTCTCTGCCTCTATGTGGTAATATCCTCTTCACTAATCCTTCTTAGCATACCATATCCTGCCTTAAGTGAACAAGATATATCCTCTTTTGTCGCACACGCTAAAGACATTAACCAGCCCCCGCCAGCCTGACAGAAGAAGACTGAGTAAAGAGAAAGTTGCTTGCCAAGAAGGGAGGCAGATAGCCAAGTAGTTTAAGCATTGGGCAGCGGTCGAAAGGTTGCTGGTTTGAATTCCTTAGCCGACAAGGTGGCAAATCTGTTATTGTGCCCTTGAGCAATGCACTTAACCCACATTACTGTTCTAATGGCTTGTTTACATTAAGCTACGATTCCCGAGAGGTATCGATGAAGATGCTATACGCCCGAGTCGCTACCATCCGAGGTCGCGTGCGCCACATTTTTGATTGAGCCCTCCCGGAGTTTTGCAAGTATGAAGAAAATTGTTGGAATGTGTATCAAGTGCCTGTGCAGTGCGCAGGCATTTCGCCTGAATTTCCCGGCCACAATACCGCGTGGTACATCTCCAACATGCAGGTGTAAATCGAAACACTATGGAAATTAAGTCGACCTAGTGTTTAATTCTCTCGTAATGTAAACAAGCCCTTAGTCACTTTGCGTAAGAAGGTCCAGTAAATGTCTTATCTGTGAATGCAAGAGGTCAGTTGGGAGATGGATTTGAGTAGCCAGGATAATACAGCTGCCTGTGAGCCCCTGCCCGTGATCCCATTTAGCCGGCTGTACATTACTACCACACACACAACCTCTCTCTGTCTCTCTAGTGAAAGTTCATGATCTGAAGCCCCAGCTGTCGCTCAATCCTGCTTATTTCCCCTCCTCTCCCTTGTGTGAATGCAGTGTACTGAGCAGCCATGAAGCCTGGCTTTGTGATGGGGCCTCTGAGACCCAGGGCACAGAGATGCTCTTTTTTCCTCGGCTGTGTGATTGTGTGTGTTTAGGGACATGGCCTCTGTAGTGCCTCATACACACACCTGAAACCCTACAGCCCAGAGACTTATTATACCAGTAACTATACATCTTCATCCCGAACACTTCTCTCTGGAGTCTTTTTCATTCTCTCTGCATCTCTCATTGGACTCTCTTTAACCTTCCATTCCGGCCAAGTTTAAAAACGGGGGAATATCTGATATGACCCTAGTGGATTTAGCTGGGGCTGGCTGCCAGGTCTGCATATTGAGCCGCTAACCCCTGAACAGAACAGGTTTCAGCCAGAACTTGCTACCTCTCTCCTGCCTGAGATCCTGAATGCTTTCTCTCACACGGCCTGACAAATTAAACACCTTTCACTTGATATTCAATCTGTCAATCCCAAACCAAAGGAGATGAGTACTTGCATTTACAGTGCAGTCTGTAAGTATTTGGACATTGACACAAGTTTTGGTTTTTGGCTCTGTCCTTCTGCACAGTAAATTTCAAATGAAATAATGACTAAGATTTTAAAGAGCAGACTGTCAGCTTGTATTTTGTATGACTGTGAACCGTGTAAGAATTATAGCTATTTTTACATACGTTGTCCTTAACATTTCTGGAGGCCAAATATAATTGAACACAATCTTAAAGTTGTCAGTACTTGGTTGCAAATCCTTTGCCATTACCAGATGCTGGGTATCGTGCCTTGGTATCTTCATTTCCTGTTTGTTTCAGGTCAATTATTCTTTCAGTCTTCAGCAAGTTAATGTATGCTCAATTGGATTCAGGTTGGGAGATTGACTTGGCCAGTCAAGATCAATTCCACATTTTGTCCCTAAAAAGTCTTTGGTTGCTTCAGAGGTATGTTTGTCATTGCCCTGCTGGAAGGTACTATCCAAAGAGTTTTGAAAAATTTGGTGGAACCTGAGCAGACAAGATGTTTCTAGGATGGGGGACTTTGTACAAAATGTGCTGTCATTTTTAAATGGTTCATCTGATATGGAAAATATCTAACTAAAGCTGACCGTTAGCTCAAGAGTTCATCAACCTCAGTCCTGATTATATGTAGTGATCCATGGATAAGCCAAAAACCATTATAAGTGGAGATGTCAGTCATGTAAAGACCATTTCTTTTTTTTCTACAACTCAGACTTGTTTATTCTTTCCACTTGAAACACGGTCATCTCTGATTCTTCTTGAATAGTTTGAGCAGGAGCCTGCCAGCCCGTCTGTGTGTTCCAGCTTCTTTAGCTATATAACCATATATCTCCGTCAACCCTCAGCCTCTCTAATCCCCTGAAAGGTGGGGCCCCTAGTCATCACAAGCCCTCTTCCCCTTCTCCCTCCTTCAGCCTATTTCCCTAGCTTTAGACCTTTCTGCAGTAATTTCAACGTGACCCTTTCACACTTTCCCCCTCAGCCTCCGTTCAACTCCAAATAGCCTAATTATTATACAGACAGACAGACAGACAGACAGACACAGCACCGTTTGACAGATGTCTGGTGTAGATGTCTGACTTGGAGTCAAGGAAATTCTTGCCGTAAACAGTTACCACTTTCACGATCTAAGTGCTTGCTAGCCGTCACTGGTTTTTTTTAAACATTTTCTTTACGTCGTCCAACTGCTTAAAGGTTCTAGATTGTCAATGTTGGCCCCTGTTCCATGGAGGCTGTTATCTTTTGATGGCTGATAGTAGGAAGGCAGAGGTTGGGCTGAGATTAGTGTATTATTCTTAGTTTACATAGTCAATCTCTTCTCCCTACCCGGTTCGATGTTAGACGTTTATTCCCCTGTGTCTCCCTCACATGCTGACTTGGTACAGTAGTTACATTACAGCCAGCTGAAAGGGTTTATGTGAAGCAGGCACCAGCTGGCCTGAGTGGGGCTGACCACTACAGCGCGAAATGGCCCTTTGATCGTGAGATTGTCTCTGATGATTTCTGCTCCAATCCACTTTTTCAAAGACGAACCAGAGGTTCTTCTGTCCGTTCTAATCAAATGCTCTGTCTATCACCTGACTTTAACCAATTGGAAAGCCTTTGCCCAAACTTCTAGTGCCATGATTTTCAACCTTGGGTCCACAGAGCCCAAGGTATTACAGGGTTCTACAGCCAGAAAGTTATGCTGCCACTAAAAATAATCTATTAAATGCCAATGTGTAATAAGTATTTGAGTGTAATACACTAATAATATTACTACGCATTCCTCATTAATATTTCACTGTTATACATATACATTGTTTTTCAGCTTTTAAACTAAAATGTTTTTTCTCATGTCATGGCAAAATGTGTAGTATTGCAAAAACATTTACTTGAAAAAGACATTTTATTTCCGTTGCTAGGATGTGGGCATTTGCAATGTTCCTTCCCAATTTCCAAGACTTGGTTCGTTCATTAATACACTGTTGAAGTCATAGGAGAACTCTTTTATTCTGTTTTACCTCACTGAATTTGCTTTCTAATTTGGCTGTTAATTTGCCATCACAAATGAGTTCCCTGGCCACAAAACTTTTAAGAACCCCTGTTCTAGTGTGTGACTGCTGTAGTATGTTATCAGCCAGCTTTTTGTTTGAGCTGTAACTGCGGTCTTCAAACCCCTAAGGTCAAATCTGTAGTCATGATAAAATTCCTCTTTCCCAATCTTTTAAAGATGCATTTACGAAAAGCGTTATGAACTGCAATTTTGTTTCATCCTTAAAATGGTCTCGCTATCGTGGCAGATTGTTTTTGTTGCCTGGCTACCCAGATTTTAACCACTGGCCAGATGTCACGCTTGGCAACACTCGTGCTTCTCCAAAGTGAGTCTGAATTTGACTCCTTCCTGGACATTTCTAGGAGTGGCAGCCGCAGATAGTGGACCGACGTAACATTTATTTTGCACAAGATGATAATTTGTCTCCTTTGTTTGACTTGGTCTTTCAGTTTCTTGGCTATTTTTATTGTTTTGTTCAAATACTTGATGATTTTTTAATGTTAATGTTCACACTTTAATGTTCACACTTTAAGCTTGCAAGTGGCCCAGATATTGTCACGCATACACAAAAGCTTGGTTATTTAGATTCTCAGCTTCATGGTCAGTGCTTGCAAACATACTTGATACAGGAGAGAATATTGCTCAAGGGTTGAGAGTTTGCCTAACTACTGGCAGCTGTGCATTGAATGAGTACTGCAATGTTTTAGACACAGGCTGTACCTTAAAATTGGTAGTGAGTGTTAGATGTTGCAAAAGCGCTTAACGTGTTAATTTTACTTGTTGTGTTATTACATTATGTAGGTTATGCTTTCTATTATATCATTTAAGAAGTGAGGTTATCTACGCTGTTTACGCCAAAGTGTTTGAAAATCGCAATTCATAATTGTAATTGCATTATTGCCAGCAAAATCGTGATTCAATATTTTATCCAAATTATGCAGCCCTAGCCAGAAAATGTTATTGGCTTAGATGTTCTGATTGGTAGCAGACCATCCAGTGCTTGTATGTAGTCTAAAGTGATTGCTAGTCCCGTAGAAGAATTTAATGTGTTAGCGGTAGTGCTGAAGGATTTTTATGGCTATCTGTGGAAATTATACATTTTCTTCTGAGACACCGGTCAGATTCTCACCTGTATCAGATGACTTAACGATTGTTGAGGCCCGGATAGGTCAGTCGATTTGTGCTTATGTCCAGATTATTACTGACCAGATAGCACTAGTTTAATTATGCCGGGGGGGAGGGGGGGGGGTCAGTG
>JACXGI010013325.1:0-21016 GCA_016801175.1 Esox masquinongy | reverse complement strand
CACACACACACACACACACACACACACACACACACACACACACACACACACACACACACACACACACACACAAGAAAACATGCTTCTTGCCTGGGAAATGCTGTCTCCACATTCTTCAGTTTAAAAGAGCCACATGGCAATAAAAAAAGATAAAAATGAAAAAAGTGGACAGGGGGGATTCTCAGAGTAGGTCCTGAGGGTATCCCCTCCACCTCTCTCCTCCTCCTCCCTCCTCTACTCCTTTTCCCTCTCTCCTTTCTCCTTCCTTAGTCTTTATCCGCTGCTCGGTGTCCGAAAGCACCCTTCACCTTACCCCCAGCTGTTCCATACTTCAGAGCTGGGTTGGGGGTGACGGGGGCAGGAGGAGGTTCTAGGCAGGGAGATGAGCCTGGTTGGATACTCGGACTGGGAAGCGGCGTCACTCCTAGAGCATAAACAGCTCTTTTCCAGCCAGCATCCGCAAGCAATCTACTCTCCTCTCTTCAATTGCAAATATCTCCTTTATTTCTGTCTTCCTCTTTCTCTCTGTCCCTTCCTTCCTGCTGCACACTCCGTTCTGGCTATTTAATCAGATCGCAGGCTTTCTCCACCAGCCTTTGTGTGAGGCTGAGAGCGAGAAAGAAAGGAAGAATGAAAAGACAGGGAAAACAAGTGAGAAAACCAGAGAGCCCCAGCTACGCAGGAAAAATAGGACAGAGAAAAATGAAAAGAAAAAAAATCCCTAAACGAGTGCCAGTAAAAACGAGTGGTGCGGCGCTCCTGGCGTGGACGACTCACTCTTCCGTTTGCTCTGCCCTTACTCAACATATTTTCCTTCCCTCTTTTTCCCTCTCCCTCTTTTTCCCTCTCCCTCTTTTCCTCACTCTCCTCTGTTTTATTACTTGTGATCTGGCCTTCACAGCATTTTAAGAACGCCAGCCCCTTTTTTGCTCCCTTTCACACTCTGTCATTTCCCTCCTTCCCCCTTCTCCATTTCTTAACAACCCATCCCATTTATTTTCCAACCCATTCAATGAATATGATGTGTTCTCTCTGAAGCTGGCACTGCCCCCCTGATATCAAAAAGATCAACAAAAGATGGCGACTTCATTGTCATCCCTTGCAAACACTAAAGGAAAACTATTTTTGTAGAATTACTGTTACCTTGTAATATGTCTGAAGGACCTAGTGCCAGAATCCACATTAATATATTGTTTACCACAGCTGAAAGACAGCCTTTGTTAACCACAACCTGAAAGATAAGGATTGTTGGGCTAGTAACCAAAAGGATCTGGATCCCAGAGCCGACAAGGTAAAAACACTGCTGTGCCTTTGAGTGGGGCACTTAACCCCTAAATGTTCTAGTAAGTCTACCAGGATAAGAAAGTCTGCTAAATGATTAAAATGCAAAGAAAACTACTCAAGAATATAAACAGTGAGACAGATGGCTGATCGATACCTGACCCATGTTACCAAAGCCACACTGCGAGCTTCAACTTCCTCAAGAAAATTTAGATAATGCTAATTATGCTAGCTCCTGGCTGTGACACAACTAAACAATGGACTAACACTGTCACTAAAGGCCTTCAGACACAACTCAAGGGAAATTCCAATCAAATTTGTATTTGGCCCATAGCAAAAGTCCCCAAATGTGAGATATTGCTGACACCCACGTAAAATTATGGACTAGTCCTTTGTGCATAAGCTGGAAGTATCCAAATTTGAACTGTACCAATGTAAAATGGTGCTAGATAACAATATCCTCAATACGGAAAGCATGTTATAACGTGTCATATGTCCAACATATGTCCAAGCTCTTGGATAAAGTTGCAATATACACCAATCAGCCATAACATTATGACCACTGACAGGTGAAGTGAATATCACTGATTATCTCGTTATCATGGCACCTGTCATGATATATATTATACAGCAAGTGAACATTCTGTCCTGAAAGTTGATGTGTTAGAAGCAGGACAAATGGGCAAGCGCAAAGATCTGAGCGACTTTGACAACAACCAAATTGTGATGGCTAGACAACTGGGTCAGAGCATCTCCGAAACTGCAGCCCTTCTGGGGTGTTCCCGGTCTGCAGTAGTCAGTACCTATCAAAAGTGGTCCAAGGAAGGAAAAGCGGTGAACCGGCGACAGGGTCATGGGTGGCCAAGGCTCACTGATGCATGTGGGGACCAAAGGCTGGCCTGTGTGGTCCGATACAACAGACGAGCTACTGTCGCTCAAATTGCTGAAAAAAAATTAATGCCGGTACTGATAGAAAGGTCTCAGAACACACAGTGCATCGCAGTTTGTTGCGTATGGGGCTGCGTAGCCACAGACCAGTCAGGGTGCCCATGCTGACCCCTGTCCACTGCTGAAAGCACCTACAATGGGCACGTGAGCATCAGAACTGGACCACAGAGCAATGGAAGAAGGTGGCCTGGTCTGATGAATCACGTTTTCTTTTATATCATGCAGACGGTCAGGTTGTTGTATTCCCTTATGGCATTGGCCTCTTTCAGCAGGATAATGCGCCCTGCCACAAAGCAAAAATGGTTCAGAAATGTTTTGAGGAACACAATGAGTTAAAGGTGTCGACTTGCCCTCAAAATTCCCCAGATCTCAATCCAATCGATCATCTGTGGGATGTGCTGGACAAACAAGTACGATCCACGGAGGCCCGACCTCGCAACTTACAGGACTTAAAGGATCTGCTGCTAACGTCTTGGTGCCAGATACCACAGCACACCTTCAGAGGTCTAGTGGAGTCCATGCCTCGACGGGCCAGGGCTGTCTTGGCGGCAAAAGGGGGACCTACACAATATTAGGCAGGTGGTCATAATGTTATGGAGGATTGGTGTACAGTGCAGTTCACAGGTAATTGGACAGTGACACGTTTTGTTGTTTTGGCTTTGAAATAATACAAATAGTACAATGATGGACTGTCAACTTTAATTCAAGGGTACTTTCATCCATATTGGATGAAACAATAAAGAAATAACAGCAAGTTTACACATAGCCCCCCACTTAAGGGTATCAAAAGTATTCGGACAATTAGTTTAACAGCTGTGTTTTATTAGGCAGGTGTGTTTGTTTGCATCATTAGCGCATGTATGCACAATTAACTGGCTGGCTGATTTAATGGCTAAGATGACGGAATACAAAACTGTCTTAACTGCTTTAGAAGGTGTTGTACAGGCTATTTCCAAATGTTGGTATACTTAGCTTGCTATTATTAGCCAGCTAAGCAATGTGTTGAAAGACAAAATTAATATAATACATTTCTTAGATTGTAGTGAATAGGTTACATGTGGTAATGTAAAGCACTACAAACCCTTGAGTCATAGACTTTGTGAAATTGGAATGTAAGAACGGGTTAGAGATTGTTAAAAATTATTATACGGTAGGTGTCCTTGAAACAGCCCTGTAAAACTTAAGAAGATCTAAATGGAAATAATTGATATCAACTAGTTAATATGTAGATGTTGACATTTGTGTGGACATTTCACCTCTAAACCTTTAGAATAACCATTATTCCTTAAATCAATTCACAAATAACAGGAAAAAAATGGAACAATACAACAAATCTACGAGTGCTGAGCAAGAAGAGGTAAAGAAACATGAAGAGCATACAAGATAAATCTTGAGGGTTGCATTTTTTGTGTGATTTTGAATGTGTTTTTTTATATTATCCACCATCTAAATATTGACAAAGCAATCAAGGCAGCAGTAGAAAGACATGTTTATTATAATAAGATAGGAATGGAAAACACAGAAAACATTGGCTACTTTTTGGTTCACCAGTCACTGCGGCAGGTGTTTTAAAAATCTGCCACTTCACCAATGAACATTACATTACACAGATTATTCTTAAACAATAAATGTACTCCTAGTAATAATTAATTTGTTATATTGCTAAATTTCTAAGCTATAACATCACTGATGAGACTAGTATTTTTAGCAGCACCTTAAAGGGCAGGAGGTTACTTTGGTAATGGAGCCAACAGCATTTCTTCCCTTACCGAAATGTGAACAAAAGGTGCATGTAAAGAATCTTTCTGCACTCTAGTCCGGTAGGCAATGAGCACATTTTGTTGCTGCCACTGAGCTTGTTAAATAGGGATTTGTAATCCACATATTCATCCAAACATCAGAAATACATTAAAAACATCATTTGTAGGTTTTGGGTGTACTACAAATCACAAGTTGCACATACTCATACTACAAATCACAAGTTGCACATACTCATACTGAAAGTATTTTTTTTTTGTCAAAAAAAAAACTGCTGAAACGCTTTCGCTTAAACTCCTTATCGCTTGAACTCCTCATTCCTTTTAGGCTTCCTTGCGTGGCTTAATAACTCTGTAACATGGAAAACAACAGAGACGAAAGTCTCACTCAAAAAACCTGAGTCATAACGCTGAAGCCTGTACAGCAGGGCCAAACATCAATGCGCTTGTGTTTCTGACAAAATATACAATTGTTTTGCCGTGACGGATTGATAGATTCAGCATACCACCGCTGCAGAATAGCAGTGCAGGAAACACTGATGCAGCTGAAGGCTTTTTTAAATGACTCCATTAACCAACACCTGAAAAACCACCATGGTGCCAGCCTAGAATAGAAGAAATGCTCAGCATACTATCCCTAATTGATGTTAACATGTGAGAAAAAGAGAGGAGGAGATAGGGAGAGAGGAGGAGATAGGGCGACAGGAGGATGGCACAGCAGCAGGTGGAGTCCAGATGTTGTATCTCTGGGGGATGGTGTCTCAGCTCGGGAACTCCTCTCTTCTCATTATAATCTCTCTATTGCTATCTCCTTTCCTCCTCTGTATGTGACATAAGCCATCTGGCCTGGGCACACAGAAGGGGGGGGGGGGGGGGTTGCAGAGCCAATCCAGTGTTACGGACATAACATTTGCATGTAAAATTGGATTTCTGAAATCTCACCGAATGGACAAAGTATAACCAAAACTTAATGCTTGTCTACAGTCCTCCTTGCATAGCGATAAATAGTCGTATATGTATTGAAAAACAGAAGAAATTAATCTTATTGGACATGCTTTTATGGGAAAATTAAGATACTAGCTAATGTGATTTGAGATTGCTAATTTTAGGTCAGATTGCTGTTTCATATAGAAGGCTTGGATGACACCAAAATTACAGCTTTGACATTTTGGTAATTTATATTACTGACTGTTATGGATGTTTCAGTCTGAACTAGGTCAAACAATATCATAACACATTATTAGTCATTTGAAATGTTTTCATAAATTCCGCAGACCCCTAACCCCGAGGATTATCAAACTGCAAGTTGACTGAGTAGTATACACAACCGGCCAGAACATTTCTTTCTACAAATATATACATATATCAAATATAAATATATTTAACATTATACAAATGTACAAAATATTTTGGATGCAATGTTGCATGTCCCAGTCACCCCTCATCCACATCCTTACAAGATTGTAGAACAAGCATACACTACTCATAACACAACTGTGAGTGGAAACAACTGTTGTGAGAACTGTCTAATCACCCATGAGTTACGACAGACTGAAACTCCTCAGTTGATATACTGTAAATGTACTGTACAAATTCATAAGGCTCAGGTTGTACTCTGAGTGAACTCACCTGACAGAAAAAAACAAACAGCCAATACACACGTACAGCTGGAAGGCAAAACAAGTAGTAAAACTTGTTTGTCAGTGCTGATGATGTCTTGCCAGAGATGGATAGTGACTGACTCCTAGTGCTAGAGTCTGGGCTTTAACTCAATAACCTAACACGGTTATGTGCTCCAGGTGCGTGTGGATATGAATTGTTGTTGGGGTAGCTTGTTTTAGACTTGCAGACATTGCACTCTAGTTCTACCAAGCAATTACCTTGGCGATTGCAGAGCTCCTTCTGTAAGGTAGATAAAAGACAGGTTAATATAGGTACACGAGTCAAGGTGGAGGGCAGGATTCATAACCTTGAAAGGATGTTCCTTTATTACTAGCCTTAACCGTATAGCCACACAGACAATGAAATTCCACTTTCAAGATGGCCTTCCTCTGGTAAAACAAAGGATGTCTGCATGGTGACATCACTGCAAAACCTCAACATTTCCTGCTCCTTATTTGGCGCATCACTCTACTCAGTTCTTTTCGCTAAATAGGCCATCTTTGTAAATCCGATGCTAGATCAACAAATCCCCTATCTGAGAAGCCTAATTCAACCTTCATTTCCTAATACAGCACTAGTTCTGCTACTGCAGTTGTTATGTTAAAGGTCCCAAAAGCCAACATCTCCCTGGGTCGCTCGCTCCTCTATTCGGTACGCTGGAGCCAGAGACTTTAACAAGCTGCAAAAATCAGTCCAGCAAGATAGTTTTGTCCCTGTTGCCACATTCAAGAACTCCATGATGGACACCTTGGACTCAAGGACTCCATGATGTTATTGACATCTGTAGCGGCTTTACGTGATGTGATGGTCCTGTTGTTGGTGCCTATGTTTGGGCCATATTGTGTAGTGACCACATTAGGTCATTGTCATGCTGCCGAACCACCATGTGTTCATGCCAGGCTCCCAATCTGCCATGTCGTGAGTCTCTCTCCATGTAGTTTAGTGGTGTCAGGAATGTGCGCAAGTTTGTTTACTTTTGTACTTGGGTTGTTGCCATGGGTCTTTTGTTTTTTCAATTTGAATTCTGGCTCCTGTCTCCACGGGAGGCATTTTGCCATTTGCCAGGTCATTGTAAATACGATTTTTTTCTTAATTGACTTGCCGGGTAAAATAAAGGTTTAGCAAAAAAAATTACAAATCCCATATTCTCATCTGGAGAAAAAAAGGTTTGTGCAGTCACTTCTGAACAGTAATTTAATACCCATGAAGTTTTCATTATCTCTGGATGAATTATTCAATGTGACCTCCTGCTTGGCTGAGAGATAAAGAGTAAAAGAGAGGGAGGAGAGAGTGTGAAAGAGAGGGAGGAGGGGTGGGGTCGGATAGGGCTTCCAATTTCTCCTTCCCTTTCTTTCATTTCATTGCCTTTTCATTTTCATATCCAACACTCTCTCTACTCTTCCTCCTCTACCCCCAAAGCATTTTTACTCTCTCAGTTAGCAGACCATACTGTATCATTCCGATAAATCATCTTTGTCAAAAAGTTATTAGAAATTGCTCTGGAATAAATTATATTACAAAATAGCTAAATGATAAGGATGATCAGATTACATCGTAAAATTGTGTGTCTAGCTACGACCCTTTCTATTGCATGTAGAATTTGGAAATGAGGGATTATAATCTATTCATTACTATGGGATTAGTATACCGTGGAATGTGTACCATATTCTCAAGCCTCATCCACTTCTCTCCCATCCTTCACAGATGTCATCAGGGAATTTCCACTCAACTTTACTCTTTCTCTCATCGGGATTTGATCACCACACTCTCTCATCCTCTCCTCTCTTTTTTCTTCATATGCCTCACTCAAAACCACAACCACAGTCATGAATGAAAGCGCTGAGCTGAGTATGCAGAAGCGATGTAGATACATTTTTCTCTCATTCTCATGTTTACACTCTCACTTTTTTACTGGATGTGGACATGAGCAGAGTTTATGTTCCATATTCTACAGATGGAAAGGAGGTGTGAATGAGAGAACATCCTAGTGCAGAGTGGAACAGGTAGATGGAGAAATATGCCTTATAAAATCTACCATTCTTTATTAAAGGATGGTAGAAAGCTTAGCATTTAATGCATCTGACCAGTAAACAAATGGTTACTAAAATGAATCAGTCTTTCTGTCCTTGAACAATCCTTATTGCTCCTGTATATTGCTCTCGATAAGAGATAAGAGCTTCTTCCAAAAATGTCATTAAATAATTAAAGCTGGATCAGCGTTTCCGGGTTTCAGCAGTGTACCCAATGTGCCACCATCAAGGCAAAGTAGCCATTCCCCATAATTACCTCCTTCTGTATGCCTCAGCCCACATTCCCAAGAAATCACAAAAAACTATGAAAAGATAATGCAATCGGTTTTCATTGTATATTTTCCAGCAGAACAGCTGAATTCCCTATTGAGTTTGCTTTTGTAGTCAAGGACTAGGCTGTGGCTGTGTCTGTGAAACTGGCCCATGGTGTCTTATTATTGTTCTAGGCTTGTTCACCATGCTTAGAACAAATAAGGCCCAAATATCTATAATAAGGCCCAAATATCTATGTCTGATGGGGGCGTCAGCATGTGTGTTAAACCCCGCCCACATGAAAATTAATGTAGTGGCTTTTTGAGGTTATTGTCTGGAAAATATAGCGTTGTTAGAAGACTTCCATAGATTCTTCACATCAAGTTACATGCAGAGTGGTCATTCTGTCCAAGAAGATTAGGGGAAAATAGAGCATGGCATGGCCCAATGTTACAAATCTTCATCACACAGGGTGAGGGGCTGCTGAAACCCTAAACATTACCGGAATATCACTGGTGATAAGGGCAATAACTGGGAGTACTGAACTCTACTTTCAAACGTCACACTTACTACATTTCAGTGACTCTTTGTTTCTCTCATTCTCCTAGACACTATAATAGTATGTAGTAGTATTCAATGTCAATTTCAAGAATGCAAGCAGCTCCACTGTTGGAAGGAATTATATTTATGAAAGGATGCCAATTACAAGGCAGGTGAATAGAGGGAATGCTGCACCTGTCTGTTCCAAAAGCCAAACCTCGACATGACTGTCTGAAGTAATTCCCAATGCATGCTTTCTGGAGGAATTTTATGCTGTCGTGCATGTTTGCAAGGCCAGTGGTGAAGTGGATGGTAAACAAAAGTAAATGCAGTTTAACCACCCCCTTTTGGAAAAGAATAAATTATAAGTATATCGTAGTGTTATGTTTTCTCTGAGAATCAGATTTTGATAAGTTATTGTCAAAGAAGTAAATAGTATAAGGTTCATACAGACACTGGCAACTCAAATTTAAGCACTTTAAAAGGTGTGAATATTGAAGGACACTTCAATACCATCCATTCATGATAAGATTATCATGCACCGTAACTCCTTAAATCAGGAGTCACCAACCTTTTCAGGCATGAGAGCTACTTAAAGAAAATAGTAGTTGCTTTTAATTTCAGTTTCCTAGGTCCTTAATAGAAAGACCTGCAAAAAATGCATTTCAATGTACCAAGCAAATAAGGATAAATAAAAAACTCTAATAAACAAATCTGTTTCTTTTTCTCTCAAGTTGCGTTTATTTCAAATGATATTTTCTCAGTTTTATTTTTCTTAAATTTGAATATCTTTATTTGGTCTTGAGAAACAAAATTGGCTATTTTGAGTCAATTTAAATGATGACTGTGAGTCACGTGTTTTTCAAGTCACCAGCTACCAGAGAACTCACTGAAAGGTATGATGACATCCAACTAAGATTACACCCTGAGCATCACCCTCAGAGAGGGTGGGCCATGACAACCTCATCACATCTCCATGGCGACCCCATCCTTAACTGTTGGCTGACTACGCAATGACGACGCCCCTCCCCCATCGCCATGCAGACTACAGTGTCGGGCAACTGTAGTTTACAGAATCAGCTCAATGCCTTTTTGTCCTGGAATAGAAATACTAAAACCGTTTTAAATATAAATCAACCATCTAGACAATCGACAGGACAAAATATCTAGGCAAGAGCAGCTAATGTTACGTGCATACTGACCAGGACTGCAATGACACTGTGTATCTGAACAGAACCTCTATCACAGAGGAAACAAGAATAGGTGTGATATATGGTCATGATGAAGACAGCTGAGGCGTTCAGTATATAGACATTTCGATGATGGATGTTTCCCATAGCACCATTATGGGCAACTCAATAATTGAAGGGCATTATGAATGGGCAGGGAAAGTCTTGTTTGACCAAAGGTGTAAATTAACTAATTGAGCATGTTCGTATTTTACATACAAAGGTGTAAATAGGCTTACTTATTAAGGATTATGATGACGGCAGAGAGGAAGCTCCACATTCTCTGTAATCAGGGATTTTCCTGTGTTCAAAACTCAAAGGCGGCTGCCTTCCCAAAATCTCACACCGCCTCTGTGTCCGCTTGGTAAAACATGATTTTGCGCTCATACATAAAATACCACCGAATTACTGCAGCAAATGTGATGGTAGAAGGAAACTTTTTGCCAGGCTATTTTTTGGCTATTTTTAACAGGCTTGGGCGGGTCGATATACAGATAGGGTAGTATAGAAGGGTAGGGTAATATGGAGTCCACGGGAGATTTGGCAGTTCACTGTCAATAAAATCTGTCAGTCTTGCATACAGGAGCCCACCGGTTCTGACATCAAAGAGATGAGTAACATCAGAAAAACAGTGATCCTAGTGGATCCTAGTTTTCTTTTACACCCAAGCACAACATATTTCAATAAAATGTCATAACCCGTAAACTACCTCCAATCTGCATACAATAGTTTTACGTTTTAGGTGACTTCTAGTAGCCCAGAATTACTGATTTTTTTTTAAACAGCGCTTGCGAGACTGGTGAAAAGAAGATCAGATTAGGGTATGTGTTGTAACCAAAAACATTTTGTATGCAATATACTGTACACTTTAAAAGTATTAAAATCACTAGGAATATAAATATATGGACGTGAAGACGCTGGATCAGTGCAAGCAGCAGAACCTCGTACAGCTGAAGGGAGTTGAGAGAGGGAGATCAACGATGTGGCGTCAAGGCAAGGATGGAGAAAAAACAACGCGACAAGGCTGTGGTATATACAGCACTGTTGTGTTTTTTATGCAAGTCAAATTAACTGGAACATATCATAATGAAAATAGACAACAATAATATTGACTGTGATTAATTATCAAGCTGATGAGTGATTTCATATTTTTTTATGTGATTCCTAGATCCACTAATAAACATAGAGTCAGTGGTTTCGACACTCAATGGTTGAATGTTTTTGGCAGGCTCAGACGTAATGAAGAGGGAATGATATTCTCTGCATGCTAGAAGCATTGTGGATCCAACGTGTTTGGGGGCTTAGGAAAATAGCCAAGCAGAAATTATAGGCTGGATGCATTTAAATCCCAAAAAAGGTCTACTAGTCAGCAACAGGCAGAGGAGAATGAAAAAACGTGAGGATAAAAACCTACATATGTTAAAAAAAGATAAAATATGTAACATGTAAATATGTAAAGAATAAATAAATGTAAAGAATAAATATGTTGCTTGTATTTTGGTTCCTATTGTAGTGACATTGTAGTGTGCATTAGCTACTCAAGTGAACATGGACAACATGTTCACTTGAACATTTAACACTATAATAGTTGTCTCTTTCAAGTGTGTAGCCAGATATTATACAAAGTATATCAGAGGGGTGTCCGGCAGAGCGCTGGGGAGCGGGGGTTGGGGTACCACCTTTGCCTAATTTTGAGCCAGGAGAAACCCTGGTTATATTGTTATATGTCAGAAATCAAACTCACAGATATACTGTATGGAAACACATCATCCTCTCATAATGGGCATGTACGCCAATATTGCTTGAATATTTTGGGGATCTAGAATTTAATTTGGAACCCCATTAGCTACCACCAAAAGCAGCAGCTGCTCTTCCTGTGGTCCACACTGAGCATTAAACATGACAGAGCTCGTGGTGTGACGGAAACCTCATAACAATGACTTCATGCTTCAGCCTTAGCTCATGCACTGTTTTTTCAACACAGCACCATAAAATGCAAATTCTGAGCCATTTTTACCAGGCCCCACTCCAGAGAAACCTTTCTCCTTCTCCTTAAACGAGAAGATAATCTTTCTGTGATTATGACCAAAACCCTGTTGCCTAGCAACACGCAATTAAGGAATATGCTTTCAGAGAGGCTTTGCGGGCTGTCCATTAACAGATGAAATTACCAAAGCAACAAATGTCAGCAGCTATATATTTGTTGTGCTGAGTGTGTTGAATTTAAGGGACCCTTGTAAAAGCAAAGTGTGGTGACCTAGTGTCATAGATGCACATTTCTACACACAGAACATTTTCTTTAAATAGAAGTCCTTAAGACATAAAAAGAAGTGCAATCTTCTTCCCAAATCTAGATAGTCTATTAGTTCTCAATCTTTAGGGGAGATTTAAGTCAATGACTATAGCCCTAGTACCAGGAAACATACACATGGAGCCTAGTCCAGAGAAAATGGAGGGAAAATGTGGATTAGCAGTGTTGTAAAATGAGGATCTGAAGGATTTAAACCCACTTGCTTCTCATTACAGTCACTCAGAGAAAAGCCACTGATCATTACAATCATTTGACTTTAGCAGCACGGGATGCTGTCCAATCTGTAGAAATAACACACATATTGTTCTCTACTTTCTTTGTAGAAGAACATATACATGAACATGTACATATATTCTTTTTTTTTTTTTAAAAACTAACCCCTAACCCTAAAACTAACCCCTAATCCTAATCCACACCCCTAGCCTTTAAAATGTGTTATAAGACAGGATGTTTTTCCTAAATTTCTGTTTTTCCCTGTTTGAATATACTTGTCACTACCCCCCCCCCCACACACACACACACAGACACAGACACACACACACACACCCCCAACCCATACAATTCCCATAGTCTCAGCATTAACAGTAAACATGAAATACTGTCTATCTAAATTGATTGGAAGAACGCTGCAACTGACAGGCAGTATATCACATGGAATGTTTGTGCTTTAAAAGCAGTGTTACGACAGAAAGATGAAGACCGCTCACACCCTACCACACCACCCTGTCCTTGCCCAACTCCCACCCTCCATCTTGGTTATCACAACCATTTTGTGCGACAAATAGTACAATGAAACAAGAGGACAACAAGCATATTGAAGACCATGAAAATTACTGACAGTTGACTGAAAATATATATCCAAGAAGGACTCTGTGAATTTAGGAACACAAGAGATGACTATTGATGATTAGTGATTATCAAGTGACATTGCAAAAGGAATCCTTTTAGGCCATTTAGCCCAAATACATGTGTATAATATGGATATAACTAAAGCCTTTCACGTAAAACATGGTCGCTGTGACATCAAGTTTATCCATTGTCAATTTACATTGGCAACAAATACACAGGTGAACAACAGCCTGAGCTCCACACAGACAAGCTGGACTGAAAGGATGTCAAAGCAGCAAAGAAATTTCAATTCATCTCAATCCAATGAAATGTATCTCCATCTACTGAAAAACACTCCAACAATTTAATTTGGAGTAGGAGCCAGATAAATTACCTTTCTCTGGGACTTTTATGAGCACTGAAATACAGTATCCAGTATTCAATTCACACCAAAAAGATGTAAAAAGAGAGCAGTTTACTAGAGAAAGGGGTTATCCACATCAAGGTTATCCTGACAAAGGGCATAAAAGAAGGAACCACAGTATCTAAACACTGACTGGGCCACAGCATCTCAAACAGTGAAACGGAACATAAACCAAAAAGAAACCACACAATGAAGTATGGCTCCATTCAGAAACCGATGAATTCACTACAGCCAAGATTCATTCCGTACACGGGGTGAGGAAGAAGGGGAAGGCAAGGAGGGGGACAGGGTGAACTTTACTTGTATCTGGTGACGCCATGGTGGAGACGATGACTGGCGGCCCGGTACGGCGGCTTAGCTTCTGGCTTGCGGCCGCGGCACTCTGGCTCTGCATGGCCGTACCCACGGCACCATCGGAATGGGGGCCACCAGCTTTGCGCATCATCTGAGGGCTGGGGTGTGGACTGGGCATGGGCGACAGGGGCTGCAGATTGCGATCCCGCTTCATGAGCTCCATGGGCACCGTGTAGTTGGTGGAGTACGCCTTTGGGGCCTGCTGAGGCGGCCCCAGGGCAGGCATGGCCATGGGTGCCTGCTGGTGCTGGTGCTGAGGCATGGCAGTCATCATCTGCATGCCTGGATGCATGGAGACACCCGGGTGCTGGGAGTATGCGGACATGGGCCGGGACTGGAGGGGGACCATCGCGCCACCGTAGGGCCCCGGAGAACGTGGTCCCGGATAGCACTGGGTGGTTTCTAGAAGGTGCTGAGAGGGAGCGCTGTTGGGCCTCCGTGCCATGGCCTCGGCCATCGCGGGGGAGATGGTCTGCATGGCACCAGGGGTGTGCGCCGGCATCAGCCGTGGATCCAGGCCCATCGCCTGCTGCTGCTGGTGGTACATGTCAGAGCGGTGGCTGAAGCTGTTAGAGCGGCCCCGCGTGGGACCCTGTTGTTGGGGCGTGGGAGGCGGCTCTAAGGGCCTCTTGACACTGATAGCCACCCTTGACAGCACCCGTGCCTGCCCCAGGTTGGGAGCCACGGACCGTATGTCATTCTCCTCCATGACCGCCAGCATCCCCGTGGAGTCAAAGCCCTGCTGGATGAGGGACGAGATGGTGCTCTCGGAGAGACCTTCATTACGGAGCAGCGCCAGGAACTCTGGGTCGGCGTTCCTCCTGGAGTCCACCGGGGCTGCGGGCGTTTGCGGGGCTGTGAGAGGCGGCGGGGGGAGAGCGACGGGAGCCGGCGATGGAGCCGGGGCAGGAGCTGAGCCGGCGGGGGCAGGGTTGGGGCTGTACCCCGGCATGCTGGGCTGCGGGGCAGCTTGCTGTTGTTGATGCTGAACTGCGTAGGGAGAGTTGCAGTCCAGCCTTGTCATAACGCCTCGCTGCGGCACACTCCCGTCCAGCCCCGGAGCGTTAGGGTCCACCACCAGGCAGGTGGCGGCCGGCTGCTGCTGACGAGGGTCCAGAGGCCGGCCGTTCACATCGGCGTAGACCGCCTGGTTGGCCACGGGCGGTGGCTCGGACGCGTACCGAGGTGAAGGGGGTTGGTCCATGCCGTAGTGAGCAGCAGGGCGCTGGCCGTCCTGCATCATCTTGGCACCGGCGGGTACGGCTGTAGGCTGACCGTAAACCTGATTCATGCCGTGGGCAGTTGGTGGAGGAGGGGGAGGGGGGAGAGAAGAGGCCGACAGAGGACCCGGCGGCCCGGGCCTCCCTCCCTGGCCCTGGTCCCATTGTGGCCGCCCCAGGGGGCTCATCCCGCAGTGGTTCAGGGATCTGTTGATCAGGTGAGGCTGCGGCTCCATCCGGTAGAATCCCCGGGGGTCCTCTGGGGGTCGGGGAGCCATGGCAGGGTCATGGGTGTAATAGTCCTGGGAGGGGATGGACTCGCGGTGACCGTGAGCCATAGCGGAACGGTCGTAGAGGTTCAGCTCAGGGACCGAGCCCTTTCTCGCTCCCCGGGGATCAGCAGCGTAGTACTGCTGGCTGTAGAGCGGATCCGAGTAGGAACAGGGGTCTCGTTTCAGGTCCAGGTCAGGAGGACGCACGCCGGTGGGCGCCTCGTAATAACCCCCTCCGTCTCCCCCGTGAGACAGCGAGTTCCGTCGGCCCGTTACCCTTCCTTGGTGATCGTAAACACTTTCTCCCCCGGCCCACTGAGCCTCATTCCCCCCCAAGGTGTCCCAACTGTGGGAGCGACCGATACTCAACTGCTTGCTGGTAACGAGCATTGGAGAGAAGAAAAAAAAGAAGACAGCTTTAAAGAAGGGGGAAAAAAAAAACAGCGAGTGTAGTTGGAGTTTTCTTTCAGGTCTTCAGTTACACTTCACATCAAACGCAGAATCGAGGGAGGGAGGATGGAGGAGGAGCAAACGCGAAGCAGTGGGGTGTGTCGTTTCACCTGATATCCAACTGTAATATTTGTGGCTCTCCTGAGGTCCTTGCTATCAGGTGGCTCCACCTTGGCAGGCAATCCTTGAATTATTAATCTCGGTAAATATTACTGCTGGGGTGCAGGAAGAGAGGACACCAAACACACACAATACATTAAATGATGCAAAGGCAACGGCAACTCTTCCACCGAACCACAATGACACGGTCCGAGCTTGCGCTGCCCGTCCACCTTGTAGGCTATCTGAGGCGGTGAGAGGGAAAAAACAAGGAGGGATGCTGTAGGGGGTGGGATGGGATGGAATACCAGGCAGGGGCTTGTGCTAATCCAGTTGAGTTTATCCGTCCCTCGGACATTTTACTCGCTCCGACGATTGCTATGAGGGATTACAGTCTAAATAAAGCCTGCTTAATTCTGTTGCCCATCGTGACGTCACATGAACCAGATAAAACGTATCTGTGATGATTTTTTATTTTTTTTAAACGCTTTTACGCGAGAACAATCCTTCATTCACTTCAGAAACCTGAGACACTTACCTGGAGCTGATTACTTGGCTGGGTCATCAATGAGCTGCAGGGCTGGCTGAGTCTTGTTCACTGAGCAGGAGATACTTGCACTACACTGCCAGTCGCCCTCAGGGAGGGGAAAGAAGCCTCCGAGAGACCCTCGTTACGAAGCAGCGCCAGGGTGATTGAAATGAATACAGATCTCGCTGCTAAGTCTCATGTGCTTTCAGGAAACATCAAATCCAATCTGATTGGACACTAATCCATTGTCCGGGTCAATGGGGCCAGAGTGACCACGCAACTGCTGTGAAGCACTGTTCACATGTCACTGACGCCTCTAGGCATCAGTCACACAGTCCCACTCACTACGAGGACCTGATAATTGTCACTGAGACAGCTATAATCTGAGAATGACAAACCACATGGTGACATGGTGAACAGAGAGCTAAAATCATTCACACACCGAATCATTAGTAGAACAACATATGTACATGTAATTGAACTAAAGCCATATGTTCCAACCACATTTGGTCTACCTGCTGTCACCACAGCACGCATCAGCACTCTTGCCAAAGCTTTGTCGATCCTCCTCACTTATGTGGATTTTTTCCGAGACCTGGGGAAGGTTGAATGGGGGTGGGTACTTCTTGCGAATACAAAAACAATTTGTAATACCCCACTGTGAATCTCTCCTATCTACCTAGTCCCCACACCCCCATCCTTACCTTGTCCTCAGGCCTACCTACCTGCCTGGCCAGCTGACACTCGACCCCTGTCGGAGAGGTTTCCTGTTAACTAATGCATGAGAACAGATGCTGAGGCAGCGAGGATGCTTCCATTTTCATAAGACATTGCCCAGGAACAGCTAGGGCCTCATGTTCTTTTTTGGCCGCTATAACAGCTCTCGCAAATGTCACACCCACAATGACAGATGATACTTCATTTTAACCTACATTTGTTTTTTCGGAACACAACGGATACCCAGATTGGATGCAAGACTGCAAGGGTAGTTTGCGATACCATTCTTTAGTTGGTATTGTGTAATAAGGAAGAGATCACACTGGACAGAATGTCAGAGGAGATGCTGAAGCTCCCACTGCCGTAGCATTGAGTTTGAGAGGAAAAGAGGGATAATCGTTGTGGTGGAGCCGACTACGGACCAAATTCCTCTTCCCTGTAGTTCCAGTTTTAACACTGCTTCCATAAAACTAACAGCTGACTAAAGGAAACAAGGCAAGGGAGATGCAGCTGGGGGCCCCAGTAGTAAAATGAGGGCGAGAGCTGCTCAATTTGGTTTCATGTTTGAAAGATTTGCCGGGTGAAAAGTAAACAAATTAAATCTTTGGGGACTTTGAGGAAACCAAAAGGCAATTACACATGTAAAAACATGCAAATCCAGTTTATCGTAGCACAGCATCACGTAGCATTTGCCTTGCGGGAATAGTGTTAACTTTGCAAACTACAAACAAACTGCCTCGCTACACACTCATATAGACTATGTAAACAACCCATTTTTCAACTGCATCCGGGAAAACCTGAACACCACTCTTGCCCACTTTTTATTGATTCCTTTCTGTGATCTGTTTCCCATGAGAGTGAGCTAGCATAGATGTTATGTCTGTATCAGTCAGGGTGAAACAAATGCAGATAAAGGGAGTGTGAGGCCCCAACCTGAAGCTAACCCTCAAACAGAAACTGCACTTTCAGAGACCAGTTCCCTTTAGTTGGAGGCAGAGCCGTCTATTGAGATGGGATTGGGGTATTAATGGTGGGAGTCGTTAGCGGCTAAATTTCAATAGTCTGCATGCCACAACATTTCCACAATCAAAATGAACTATTTACATGGGTCACGTTATCTTGGACTTGAATAGGTAGGCTCGTTGAGCGGCAGCTGATACCGACCGAAATGTATTGGACAGAATAAACCCACACCATGTGAGTGGTTGAGTAAGTGATATGGAGTGGATCCAGGCATGTGTGTCTGTGTAAGGAATTGTGAGGGGAGGGAAAGCAACGGAAATCCAATCGTAACCGGAGACTCAACCAATACCCCGTCCATTAGTTAACAGAGAGCTGAATGTAGTTGTTTAAAGCCATTAGCACGTCACACTGTTTGTGATGGCAGCTGAAATTAGATTACTTCTTTCCAATCACAGATAATTACCCAAAATGTTACTCTGGTCAATCAAGCCACCACCACCCACTCCCTTTTATCCACAAAATATTTCAATATTTCATGGTCCTAGTATGAGTCAACCTGGTCATCTCTAGTGCGCTGTGCAGACAGCACAGAGGAGCAGAGGAAACCAGCCCAAGGCAACATGGTTTTTAAGCAGGCATACCAAAATATACTGTACATTCAGAAATTAAGAAATATACAATGTTGGCTTATGGGCATTCGCATTCTAAATCAATCATTTGAATGAAATAAAAAAAGTAATTTGGTATCACTCAGTCTGACAGTAAACCTGACCATACATGTCATCACGTTCATGCACTATTCTGTGACAGCAGACAATACATACATACAAATCAGCTACACGTACAAACCAAACAATACACAATGCTACAACTGAATAGTGAAAAACAAAATAAGAAGAAATACCTGTCACCACCTATATGAAGGTAGCACATACTGCTGGTACACTTTGCTATTGTAAAGGCTATTCTCATTGTTCTGCCACAAGAACAGTACAGGTCTTCCTATTCAACAGGCTGTCCTTGGTGACTGCGTGTTTGACATCTGTGAAAGACACCATTAATCAGAGAGGCTAATCTCTCAGAGGCTACCCACATAGATGCCTGTGTTTAATAAGCCCCCTACATCTCACTGTCACTCATAACCCGGCACCCTGCATTCATATTAATAATGCATCTCAGTCAGACAGAGAAGGAGGATGGCTGTGTAGGCGCTGTGTGTGTGTGTGTGTGTGTGTGTGTGTGTGTGTGTGTGTGTGTGTGTGGGGTGTGTGTGTATGCAGCAAGGAAAGAGGTAATTAGAGAGATGATAAGATTGAGAGATGAATAGATGGAGAAAAGAAGGGACGGAGTGATTACTGAAACAGAAATCAGGATAAAGGGAAGAGAAAGGTTGTGAAGTGGTTGCAGTGAACGTGTGTTTATTTTTGGTTAAGAGAGAGAGGGTATGCTTGGGTGTGTGTGTGTGTGTGTGTGTGTGTGTTCAAGCTCACATGTGATGAGGTCATTTGTCCTCAGTACACAGTAAGTGCACATGACCCTGAATCTGCTTGGAGCCTCTGACCCTGTTAAAGGCAACTCCCCTCCACCTTTTCAGACATGCCACAGTGACAGTGACAGCTATTTGCTAATGTCCCATTACTTTCAGACAAGCCACCACTGTAGCCAGCCTTGTACTGACACGAATATATTAATATATGAAGAAAGAACTAGACATGGATACTGACTCAACAAGACATAAAAACAACAACTACCTCAATATTCATCCACATTGGTTTACTCATTGCATGATTAGAATGTTAAACACATATGACTTATGCATGAGCTGGGGGAGTACACAAACTGTGAGAGATTGAATAGGGATGCAAACGTATTACACCAACAGTGTTTGGATCTCAAATCTAATGCATATTATACACTGCTTTGTGACTGAAACAGCAATACTATGACGGCCATGTGACTGAATGAAATGGATATTTGAACAATTGTAACAGAAAATCTGGACACTGTAACTGTGGTTGGTCCCACTCACTTATTATAATTGTTTTTGTTGTATTACTTCTTAAACAATTTGTCTTCAAGATTCCTTAAAGTGCTCAGAGGGGTTATAGTGTGTTGCAGAAACAGAACAGAAACAAACTGCAAACCTGTTGGTAATAATTTTCCCAGCATTTGCCCTGTAACATAGAGAGAATCTCAATGGCATTTCCTTGACACCTTGCGTCTTCATTTGTCACCTGCATCTCAAACCCACTGCATGAAAATGTCCCCTCCCCGCTGAAATTTTTTTTCCAATGGGTTTTAACAAGATTCTTCTATTTGCATCACACAATAACCCTTAAACCACTGTCACAATTTCAAAATCATTGAATTTGCCACATGCGGACTCCAATCAAGTTCATGTGACTTCTCAAGGATTATCAAAAGAACACAAAGGCGCTTCTACAAATTACAGAATAAAGGCTTGTGAATAATTATATACATGAAAGTGTCGTTTTTAATTTTCAATAAATTGGTACAAATTTCTAAAATTTGTCATTATAAGGGTATCGTGTGTAGATGGATCGCAAAAAAACAACAAATTATAAGTCAATAACACAACAAAATATGGAGGAGTTGATGATCTCATTTTTGAAAAGTATAGATAAGGAGGGGAATATGAAAGAATTCCAAAGGCTTTACATGTATCATGGCCCCCCTGTGAAGACCATCCTGAAGTGGAGATCAGATGGTACCACCAGGATCAAGATGTCACTCTAAAATGTATGATAGGGCAACCTTAAAAAAACAAAGATAACATGGCTCATCAGTCAAAGTACATAGTGCCTACTTTTAACAGTAATAATTATACTTCAGTGTGTATGCTCATAATACATGATTGAAATCAGGAGTTTAGAAGAAATGAAAAAATGTTGACTTAAAATATCCACTGTAGTTCTTAAAACACCCTGTTGTTTACTTTCTGCAACATACATGATTTGAACTTCCAACAACTGGGCTAATTTGAAAGGCTTTAACACTGACACACACACAATCACAGAGATGCTAACTCCAGCTAATACTGTACATTGCAAATTAACACACACACACACACACACACACACACACACACACACACACACACACACACACACACACACACACACACACACA
>JACXGI010013324.1:0-21080 GCA_016801175.1 Esox masquinongy | reverse complement strand
GTGATACAGCCAGTCAGGATACTGTGGAGGCAGTGATACAGCCAGTCAGGATACTCTCAGTGATGCGCCTGTAGATGTTGGTGAGTATCCTGGAGTCCACGCCTCGCGGAGTCCACCTCTTTAGTCGGCTTAGGAAGAAAAGACGTTTCCTCGCCTCCTTGATAACGATGTTGGAATGGAGAGACCAGGACAGAATGTCACTGACTCTGACCCGGAGGAACCTGACGCTGCAGACTCTCTCCACTTCAGACCCACTGATGTGGATAGGGGCGTGGCTTCCCCCGTTTCTTCCTGTCCTGTAGTCCACAATCAGCTCCTTCGTTCTGCTGACATTAAGCTGGAGGTCGTCATCCTGACACAATGATGACAAGGTTCTGACCACCTCTCTGTAGGCTGTCTCATCAGTATCGGAGATCAGGCCAATGACAGTGGTGTCGTCAGCGAACTTCTCAGTGATGTCGGAGGAGTGCGTGGCCACGGAGTCATGCTTGAACAGGGAGTAAAGGAGGGGACTGAGCACACAGCCTTGTGGGACGCTCATGCTGAGAGTCAGTGTGGATTAGGTGGAGCTGCCCATCCGAACGACCTGGGGTCCACTGACACGGGGCGGGGTAGAGGCCCAGATCCCTGAGCTTCACCACGAGCTTGTGGGGCACAATGCTGAACTATAATCAACGAACAGCATTCTCCATATGTATTCCTTCGGTCCAGATGAGAGGCGGCAGAGTGGAGGGTAAGTTTGGTCTCTAAGCAAATTGTAGTGGATCTAAAGTTGAGGGTAGTGAGGTGGTGATATGTCCTTTGACTAACCGCTCGAAGCGCTTCATGACTAGGGATGTTAGTGCTATAGGGCAGGAGATGTTTAGGCAGAGTACTTTTCTTGGGGGACAGAGACAGTGGTGGTCTCCTTGAAACTTGGGGACTACAGACTGAAGCAGTGATCGATTGGAAATATCAGTAAGGACATCAGCCAATTAGTCAGCACATACCTTGAGGCCAGGGATATTGTCCGGAACAGGAGCCTTCGAGGGTTTATGCTTTTAAGGGATTTGCACACGTCCACCCTAGCATGAATAAATACTTATTTGTTGTCCTACAATGATGTAAGATTGCAGGCAGATTTATAATATGGATCCAACTTCTATAATGTAATTATTGCACTTGCACCAATTTAAACTCCATTGATGGATGAGGCAGAGTTGTGCACTTTTACCTCTTTTTCTTTCTCTGGCCATCACGCTGCTAGCTCAAGCCATAAGATCTCATGTAGCAACACATGGCTAAAATACTAAAAACACTAAATGTAATGTCTCTTTAAGTATATAACATTCACCTTTATGTACCTAAACCCCACTCTAATATTCCTGTTCTACTTGATTAATTTGTTTGGTACCATGTCTGGATACAGAACTAACTGGAATAAGAGTGAACTTTTACCTATACAGACACAAAACCCCTCTCGGTCAAAACATCTCCAGTTATGCTAGCTAGCTTAAGCATGTTTGGTATTAGTGTTGCAGAGGTCGAAAGAGAATGGCATGGATTGTGCAAGCTTATAGGCTGGCCACAAACAGGCTCAGTAATAGTAATAATAACTGCACAGGAAAACAGTGATGCACAGATGAATGACATAGCTGAAACTAACCTTAACTCACTGGTCTTGTAACATTGAACGATGAAGCAGGACACATGCGCCGGGAGAACGTTTAATAGCATAACGCAAACGTAACAAAACAAAAATGAACAACGTTACAAATGGACGAAACCAAAACAAAGACCGACAAGACACACTAGAAAAAGAGGAACTTAAATAGGGACAGCAATTAGGGAAATAGGTGAGGGCAATAAACAGCAAAAGTGGTGTCCATGATCCAAGTGAGGGAGAGAAGGCATTGCATCTCACTAGTAGCTGGCAACCTGCCATGCCAGGACGTGACAGTTCTTTGGCGCTGATGGGCTACTGCAACAGACAATCACACCAGGTCCACTCCTATCAGCTAACAGCAAGAAGAAGCAGATGTAGTAGGGAGGTGATCACATACACTTGACAGTTGAGGATTGGAAAAGCATTGCTTTGGTTTGATGAATCCCAGTTCCTGTTGGTGATTCAGGATTTGGTGTTAGCAGCATGAGACCATGGATCCATTTTGTCTGGTGTCATCGGTACTGGTGGCGGTGGTGTAATGTGTGGGGAATGTTTTCTTGGCACATTGTAGGTCCCTTGATACAAATTGAGCAACATTTTAGTGCCAGTTTGTCTGACTTGGTGAATCCCTTCATGGCTACAGTTTACCCTGTGCCACGTGGATACATCGAGAATACGTGGCACATGTCACAATGTTTGTATTGCTTCAGAAGGGTTTCAGGAACATGACAACAAGTTCAGTTAACTTCAATAGCCTGCCCAGTCACCAGACTTTAAGCAAATAGAGCTTTTGCTTGATAAGATGTAACTCGTTGTTTGCAGAATGAATATTCTGCCGTCCAACTTCCAGCAACAGCGTAACGCGGTCATGTCAGTGATGTGTATCAGCATCCCTGTGGAGCATTTCCCAACCTTGTAGAATCCAGACAACAAATCATTCAGGTTGTTCTGAAGGCAACCCTCAGATTCAGTCTAGCCCTGTCAAAAGATCAGGCTCAATGGAAAATCTCTCTGGGGATTATTTTTCAGGCCCGGAGTCTTAATCTGAGTCTGGAAAAGCACTCCTAAAAGAACAAGTGTTCCAAAACCTGTTAGAAAACAGGACTACTGTATGGAATGAAGGGTTAAAAGTTCAGCTCTTCTGCTGTTTTGTGGTAAAGAAACTTGAGACTTGTAAGGGTCAGTTCAGGGCTGCAACCAGGCCCGGCTGCGGGATGAATGGAGGGGGCAGTTCAAATCAGCATGGGGTCACATTATTTTCAGTTCTAGCATTGGAATTGCATTGAATTCTGCTTATTGTCACTCTTCTGAAGTTCAAATGCCGAGACCGCTGAATAAATTTGAGGTGACAAGTTGGCCTGAAATGTGTAGCCCCATCATAACAACACACCAAGGACAGCAAACAAAGAGTAATTTACTAATTTCAAACAATGTTAATGCAGCTATAGGCACAGTTGGCTTACCAGTACAATTGAACAAAACACTGAAAGTGGGGTAAATTCACACAAACAGAAATTCTGAATAGCAGTTTAGATGCTGAAGAATAATTTAGAAAATAACAAAACAGAACAGTACAATTAAACAACAGCTATTCTCACCGGACACTTTATTAGGTACTATTGTGTGTTAACACCAATAGCCAAACAGCAAATCATGTGGCTGCAACTCAATATACAGCTCCGGAAAAAATTAAGAGACCACAGCAGCTTTTTCTTTCCTTTCCAAAAAAGTCAAAAAGGTAGGTTTTATGTGAGGAAAAGAAGGGTTAAAATTAAGAGACCACTGCAAATTGAACGCTTCTGTTCCTCACTCAAAACTTTCCTTTTCAACTTTTTTGGAAAGGAAAGAAGAAGGTGCAGTGGTCTCTTAATTTTTCCGGAGCTGAATAAAGCATGCAGACATGGTAAAGAAGTTAAGTTGTTGTTACACCAAACATTAGATTGGGTACAATCGATGATCTAAGCGTCTTTGACCGTGGTGTGATTGTTGGTGCTAGACGTGGTTGTTCAAGCATCTTACAAATGGCTGACCTGCTGGGATTTTCACTCACTGCAATTGCTTGACTTTAAAGAAAATTGGGTGATGAACAACAAACATCCAAATAGCGGCAGCTGTGTGGGCAGTTGTTAGTGAGAGAGGTCAGAGGAGAATGGTCAGACTCATTCAAGCAGACAGAAAAGCCACAAATACGCAAAAGCGGAAGGAAACTAAAGGCTAGGTAAACACTAAACAAACGAAACAGTAACAGCCAAATAACCACCACGTAATGGCCTGAAGAAGTGAGATGCTGCCATGGACAACAGTCTTACCAAATACACAGGCTTATCGACCTTAATAATGAATGCCTTATCATCTCCCATAAAATCCAAAATGTGATATTGATTTTGGAATTGCTTCAAATACAGTCCGTGTTTCATTTAGGCAAAACATCTTTGCTTATATTTAGCCAACATTGATGAAAGTCCGCTTGTCCTATAGATATTTCCATAGTCATCAAAACACTGAGGTGGTGTAAGCCTACACTGAACAGAAGGTATTTGAATTCCGCTCTAAATATCCCCCATGGAAATATTGACGGGTGCAACAACGCAAAGAGATGCTCTTCCAGTTTTGTCAAAAAGTTTTGCAGGGATTATGAATCATACTATTTCAAACCATAGTCCTGCTTCAAACGTGGAAAATCAGACCCTCAGAAGTTTCAGCAACATTATGATACGGAACCATACATATCTGTGGATCAGATTCCCATGTGATCAATGAAGCAATAGCAGTGCTTTGAACCATTTGCTATGGGATAGAATTCTAGGCTAATTTAGGCTAGCCCCTCTGTTTTAAGATCGCCAGGAACAGTCTGAGGTTGGGGGAGCTGTGGAGCCATTCTCCTGGCTGTGCTTGTGGAACAGGAGATAGAATCCATGCGGAGCTAGCTGGAACTAGGCAGCATTATCGCTGTGGCGGCCTCTGCCTCAGCGGTTTAAACGCTGCTGCAACTGCTTGCTCTCCTACTCCTTTGTAAACTGCAGGTACTTCGCCAATGCCAATTTCTGATATCTATTTTGTGGTGGCAAATTAGCTGGTTCGGGATAATTGGCTAAGGCCGATGACTATTATTAATGTTTAACAGTGAAAGCTAGGATGTAAGACTATACTCTTTTGTGGTGGCGCGTAAGACAGCTTAGTGAAGCAGCTTCATCACTAGACTCTGCCCTTAAAAATCTAATATTACAGACTGTGCTTAAAGACACAGCATTTTTTTTGCCATACTACACATCCAAAGGCTTCTTCCATTGTGCTGACAGATTTTACACCAAACATAATTTTAACTTCTCTGTTTTTATACCGACACGTAAAACTGAATGCACTAAAATTTAAATTGTTTTGCTCCCCCTTGCTACCAAGCCTGGTTGCAACTTTCTACCCCCCTTTACAGAGTCTAGTCATAAAGACTGGGGGAGGAGAGGTGAGACAAATGCACAGGAAATCCTATACCTCAACACAGTTTGCAGTATAGTATTCTCCAGTATACTATTACGTTCTAGCACTGCATGATGAAGGGATACTGCAGTGTGTACTCTAATATTGTAAAGTATTCCGCACAATTCTGTAATTTAAGTACAATACACGATTGAAGAATACCATGGTGTATTGTACTTCAGCATTGTGGAGGAGCTTTCACTAATTAGTCCAAAGTGCATTCTAAAATGGCCGTTCATTTTCCAATTAGCTAGACCAGTCATTGGACATTTTACATGCACAGAATCTACTTGCTGCAAAGATACAGAAATGTTGACCAACAACCACACAAAAACCAAAATTGGATACTGTGAGTGCAGTTCCAATGATGAAAGAGTTAGCAAGTTAACTATCCATTGATTTGTTTTTGCAAAGACATATTTTGGGGAGCATCTGACGGCCTAACATGGTGAGTGATGAGCATGAATTTTCATGAAATTCCGTTGTGACGCAAATGGTGATATTCTGTCACATTTTGCAAGTTTGACCAGCTGTTTTTAGCCATTATAGTTTACTACAGAATAATATAGTAAACTGAGATCTTTTTTATACGTGTAAGGAAAGCCCAATGCAGCTCAGATGAAAGGAGATCCTTTATCCAGTTTTACAGCCTGTGATGTTTGGCATTGCGACAGGGTTAGTTGGCTTGCTCTCTGCTTTGAACTGTTTGACCCAGAAGTGTATTTTGCTGTGTCATGAAAGCACTGAGAGATTAGAGTCTCTTCACGTCTTCAGGAGGGAATAGGCTGCCGTTTGGGATGCAACCTGAAGGGCACCACTGTTTTCCAGAGTTTTCCATAGGACATAAACGCGGACAAGGTGAGGAGGACAGATACGACCCAAACTCCTCCGGATGCGCACACGCTATACACAGACACATGCAGATGCGTATACGCACTGAACTCTGGAGACACACAGATTGACGTGGAACCCAAACGCTGTCGTTTCACACCGCCTGTATCGTGCTATAGCATTTGTTGATTGGAACAACACAGAGGCCTCCTTAAATTGTAATTACTTTTGTGTTTATCGCAAGTCATGGGTTTCTTGGCTCGTGGTGACCAACCCAGCATGGTAATAACTGAGATGTGATTCTGGCATCCGCCGCTGACCTTGCTTTATGGGGAAACACGTAAATAATCCTCCCACACAAGCCATTCGCATCTGCTGCCAGCTGTTTGGTTTTGAGGGAAATCGGTTTTGAGGAAAATCATGTGCAGCTCCCTAACTCAGCGCGGGTGCTGACAGAACAGACAGACACAGTCAATCATGTCAGGGACCCGGGCCGATCCAGCTCTGACTCAGTGACTTAGTGACTCCACATCACGTCAACCTAATAAGTAGCACTACGGGGGTCTGTTCTGGTCCCAGCCACAGTAGAGACAGATTTAACTCGTGGTCTAGCCACATGGTGCTGGGACCACATTTCTCTCTGATGGTCTGGTAACTTGGGTTCTACATGGGTTAGTTGGTATGGACCTAAGTTAGAAGACCGTGGACACATTACCGCGGGAGTTGAACCCACCGCGGGGATACCAAAGGGGTATTTTCAGGGGTGATATAAGATTTCATCTAGGGCGGTGCACTCTAGCACTCCCTCCTCACAAGGTGCTGCGCCACAACGACGGCACCAGGCAGCCTTGGTGTTGCAGTGCGGGATGTCACACAGGAAGTCGCGAACACGTCTTCCTGAATTGGGTTTGTAAACCAAGCTTTCCTTCCTTTTGTTGCTTTAGCTCTAAACCACTCCCTATTTGTGGGTTTTATTTTTACAGTTTTTTTTCTTGCAATGTTTTTGCTATGTGTTTTTTTCTTCTTCATATGTTCTTTTGCTTTCTAGGAAAATAAGTTGATGTACCGTGTGTTACGTTTCCCTGGACAGTATCTGAGTTCCCGGGGCTGGACACCATCTTGTATAGATGCAGTAAACCATATTGTCTCTGATGTGGATTCTTCTGGGTTTTATGGAGCGGATACATGCTGGTTCTGCGTTACAGTGACATTGTAATACTAGCCGTTCTCTATTTTACAAACGTTGTTCTCTATTTTACAGACGTGTCAATGTTGTGTCAACTTCAACTGAGATTTATTATACATTCATTGTACATGCCCAATAAAATGAACCATTTGTTATTGATTGGCTTTGGGGAAATGGTGGACTCCTCTTTAAAATAAAACAGAGTGATAGTATTTGCTACTGATAAATCAATTGAATGAGTTTTACCTTGGCCTGGCTGCTGCTCTTTTTATAGTTAACACGTGGTTACGGAAACATCTTGAAGCAAGAGAGACGAGAGGGAGCAAGAGGGAGAGAAGGTTCCACAAAATCTTCAGACAACAATTTTGAAACTGACTGTGGATTAGTTAAGAATACTGGTTTAGTTGTGGGCGTGTAGAGGTGGACAGAGGAGGAGAGGAGAGAACAGGGATGGAGCAGAGAGATTTGTCGGGATATACCTGTTCTCTCTGGGTTTCAAAAGGTCCCTGGTCAAAATTAGCACATAATAAAGGGAATGGTGTGTCATTTGGGAGACCCATGATTATTGGTCAGTGCAGTTTGCTACAGCACCACAAGGACTAACCAGCAGCACCTAAGGACTAAATCTGATTGGTTAACATACATGAATCTAAATGGTTCCTGTCACTGAGGGCTGAACAACCAATCCAGTCCATTAGATACTGTAGTAAAGCATAGTACTGTGCAGTCCGCTATAGTATCCTAATTTACTGTCCTGTTCTCAAACCCTACATGCTAGTCTGCTTGTATCCATCTCCTACTCTTGCTTTCTCAAATTCTAAGTCAATAATACACAGAGAACTGTAATGTTTCAAAAAAACAGAGCCATTTTAAGTTCAGGCATTTCTCTCTCTCTCTCTCTCTCTCACTCTCTCTCTCTCTCTCTCTCGCTCTCTCTCTTTGCAGGTTCCCAACCCCAGGTACGATTGTGACAGTGACACCTTCCTGAACACGGGCCAATTCCAGCCCGCTAAGAGGATCAGTTTCCCATTCCCGTCCTGACAGAAATAACAACCAACCAAGTGCCACAGAGACCACAAGGCCGGGACACCTCTAGTGCACAGGTCACAGTTCAACATGGTACACTATGACTTTGCCGCGCTGCAGAGCACCTCTATCCTCCCAGAGCACAGCCCTCTGACCAGAGCACCTCTATCCTCCCACAGCACAGCCCTCTGACCAGAGCACCTCTATCCTCCCACAGCACAGCCCTCTGATCAGAGCACCTCTATCCTCCCACAGCACAGCCCTCTGATTAGAGCACCTCTATCCTCCCACAGCACAGCCCTCTGATTAGAGCACCTCTATCCTCCCACAGCACAGCCCTCTGATTAGAGCACCTACATCCTCCCACAGCACAGCCCTCTGATTAGAGCACCTACATCCTCCCACAGCACAGCCCTCTGATTAGAGCACCTCTATCCTCCCACAGCACAGCCCTCTGACTAGAGCACCTCTATCCTCCCACAGCACAGCCCTCTGATTAGAGCACCTACATCCTCCCACAGCACAGCCCTCTGACCAGAGCCCACAGTTCCTGAACCCTGCTAGCTTTACGCCTGGAAAATAAACAGATTCTCTGTACATACACAAGAGGCATCCCAAGTGGCATACTATTCCTCATTTAGTGCACTACTTTTGACCTGCTGGTCAATATATAGGGGATGTGGAATGCAGCCAGAGCCCTCACTGAGAGGATTTAGACCTTAAACCATTGTCTCCAGAAGTGTGCCTTAACCGCTTAGTGGGCAGTCCACTGAAACCCTCACCCCTAGTGGAGAGTTTTCCCCACCTGGACAAACTTCTAATATAGACCTTAATCTCATGTGATCCACACGTACACACACATGCACACACACGCACACACACACACACACACACACACACACACACACAAACACACGCGCACACAGAAAGGTGAACTATACAATAGACTACATTATAGCTCTGTGTTTACAGGAACAGAAATATAACCAAAGAGAAATTAGGTTGAACCTTGTCTCTCTAGAAGAGATCTGGAGATGGAGAGAGAATGTGAGAAAGAGAGATGGTGAGAGAGAGGGTTGAACTGTAATCCTGGTGTGAACCAGCATGGGAAGGTTTGCCCACAGCTGGTCACATGGTGTTGGGTGATGATGTCACCTCCGGAGTTCAGTCAGGGCTAGTATCCCAAATGACACCCTATTCTCTATGTAGTTCAGTACTTTAGTCAAGCACCCATATGGGCTCTAGTTAAAAGTTGTGCACTGCAAAGGAAATAGGGCTTGATTTGGGGCAGAGACAGGGCATTTGTGCCAAGAAGACAGATCATTTAGACTGGAGGAACCTACTGAATGGAGTTGTGGAATAGGAACTCTATATAGCTGAGTGGGATGGGAGAGAGAGGGAATGAGAGAGAGTGATGATAGATTTTAAGAAAGAAAGTAGATAAGAGACTATGGTTGGGAAAAGAGAGGCAGTGTGAAAGGAAGAGAGAGAGACAGGGGATAAAGAGAGGTGTGCATATCATGTCATGGTTGTAAAAGGGGAGATGGCAGTGGAAAAGATTATTCTCTTAAAAAAGTGAAGTGAGAGGCAATAAGATAAGATTAGTCCATTCTCACGACCCACGCTGCACTTTACCCATGTTCTTCATTCAACACTGAACACAGGAATGTCATAATAGCCACCAGTGTGGATGGATTAGATCTTCGTGGCAACAACAGAGGAGAGGGGGCAGAGATAGTGAGCTAGCGTACCATATGATGTTAGCATTACATTACTAAGAGTGCCATCTGCACAGCTAGCCTACACCACGGCTTACAGATCCCCAATGTAAGCACAATAAAAACCATGCATAGGCCTATAGCAGGCTGTAAAGCTAAACTCCCAGCCGGGCTGCCACCTCTGTATATTTTGACACTTGGGTTACATCCCAAATGGCGTTCTACTCCCTTTATAGTTCACTACTTTTGACCAGAGCCCTGTAAGGCTAACAGCCTTAAGTAGTGCACTGTGATGTGAAGAGGACACACTCTTTTTCACGCCTAGCCTAACACTGAGCAGGTGCCTAGGTCAGCATGTACGTACACACGGCTAAAAGCCAGTCAAGAATGTGTCCATTTCTCTTCCATACATCCAATCCCGTAACCAGCCACTGTGAGGGAGATTTCCTGAACCCTCCGACTACTTGACATTTTGCTTAGGTTGTGGCTGACTGATTAAGCTGACATAGATAGACTCTTCTCCATTGGGAGCTACATTACACACACACACACACACACACACACAGACATATTTTAGGCTTTACTATCCTTATGGGTAACCCAACAGTTATTCCAATTCAAAAATCTGATTCTCCCTAACCACTAACCCCTAAACCGTAATTCTAACTCTAACCCCAATTCTAACCTAAGCTGAAAATAGTCTTTGTTCTCAGAGGGACTTTCAACATGAGGTAACATTTTTCTTGTTTTGCAATCCTTGCTGGGGTGTATGGTCCCAACCAATGTAATATAACGTACACACAGAAAAAGAGACACACGCACACACACACCTTTGTCTTTCTATCCTTGTGGGGACCTAAGACCTAAGCCTGACCAGATATCCATGTTCCCTAGCCCTAAAATGAACCCTTATCCTAACCTTTAACTAAACCTAACATAGCTCCTACAGCTAACCCTATCACTTGAACATAACCAGTGATGCACAAACCTCAAATTAACCCCAGTGTTAACACTATGCCCAATTGCATGTTTTTCCTGAAACCTAAGCCCTGAGCCGGAAATCACATACCTGCCAAAAATAATCTTGTGGTAAATAATTGTTCAGTTTTTACTATCTACTTTCTACTATCTTTTCCACATGAACACACGAAGCTGAATTACGCACAGCCACACACACGCACACACACGCACACACACACGCGCACACACACACACACACACACACACTGGCAGCTAACACCTGTTCTATACTCCAGCTGCAAAAGCTAACCCTGGTTAATGCATCATATCGCCCTGCTCTCCAAACCAGGGGCTTGCTATTTTAGACAGACCTGGTTTTAAATAGTATTTGATATATTTACAATTGTTTAGGAATGTGTTTAAAATCTGCTTTAGATGGATGGGGTCGACACTTGTGATTATTCCACTGGTTCCGTGACGCCAAGTTCAGTCAAGCCCAGTGAAAATATGATTTGAACCCATTTCTGTGCAGAGATAATGGATGGCTCCAGCGTTATACATGCAGGGAGTGTGACACGTTGTATAGGAAAGACATGTCTGTTATATTGGACATCTATGTTTAAGTGATGTGAACGCCCCCCCAACCCCAACATTCAACCCCACCTATATTCTGGTATATACTGTACTGTGACAGATGTTCATACAAACACACACATACAGACTGCATAGCTCTAGGTCATAAGTGGTGGTGCTATAAACGGAATGCATACACTCACACAGCGCATATAAACACACAGCACATATGCTGCGGTGGGTGAGTAATGGTGGAATACGCATACATGATACATATGGGGCACTGTCTGTTTCATAAGTGCTACTCTTTAGAAGGGAGTCATTAGTCCCACTTGTTTAGGCAGTGACTGAGTGTAAAGGAAAAGGCGAGGGGTATACGCTGATGAGCCTAAACATTATGACCACTCACAGGTGAAGCGAATGACATTGATCATCTCCTAACAAGGGCACATGTCAAGGTCTGGGTAGATTAGATGGTAAGCGAACAATCAGTTCTCGTACACTGCAAAAAAATATGTCTTATGAAGTATATTTATCTTGTTGTCAGGTTAAAAAAATCTAACTATCCTTAAAATAAGGTGCATTTTTTTGAACAAGCTGAAGTTGTGTTAGATGATATGGTTTTAGAAAATATGCCTTGGATATCAATTTGTCTTGTTCCATTGGCAGATTATTTCACTTATTTATCTCCTCAGACATAGTTAAGTTTAAGTTTTCCTATTTTTTAAAGACATTTTTTACAGTGTAGTCAACGTGTTGAATGCAGGAGAAATGGGCAGGAGTAAAGACTTACAGGCAGGAAGAGCGACTATGACAAGGGCCAAATTGTTATGGCCAGACGACTGCATCAGAGCATCTCTGAAATGGCAAGGCTTGTTTGGTTCCCCTGGTCTGCGGTGGTGAGAACCCAACGACAGTGGTCCGAGGAGGGACAAACCAGAACCCACCGACAGTGGTCCGAGGAGGGACAAACCAGAACCCACCGACAGTGGTCCGAGGAGGGACAAACCAGAAACCAGCGACAGGGTGTTGTGTGCCCAAGGCTCATCAACGTGCGAGGGCAACAGAGGCTATCCCGTCTGGTCGGAACCGGCAGGTTTACCGTGGCACAAGTCACATGTTAATGGTGGTTACGGGAGGAATGTGTCACAACACACAGTGTATCGCACCCTGCTGCCTATGGGGTTGCAAAGCTGCAGTGGCCTCTTCAGCACGATAATGTGCCCTGCCACACTGCACACACTGTTCAGGAATGGTTTGAGGAACATGATGGAGAGCTCAGGGTGTTGCCCCTGCCTCAAAATTCCCCAGATCTCAATCCAACTGAACATCTGTGGGATGTGCTGGACAAACAAGTCCGATCCACGGCAGCTCCACCTCGCAACTTACAGGACTTGAAGGATCTGCTGCTAATGTCTTGGTGCCAGATACTGTACCACAGGACGACTTCAGGGGTCATGTAGAGTCCATGCCTTTGAGGGTTGGTGCTGTTTTGGTGGCACAAGGAGGAACAACAGCATATTAGGCAGGTGGTCAGGTTCTGGCTTATCTGTGTATCCGTGTTTTGGAGCATAAACAATAGCAAAGTATTTTGAATTGCCCAGACCCGCCATTATGTCTAAAATGTCAGCTGCCCCAGAGAGAATAACATGCCGTGTCCAGGTTACCAGCATAAAATTATGAAAGCTACTTGCAAAGACAAAAAAGGTGGGATACATATGTAGCCTGGTCAATGTATAGAGAGGTTAGAAGATGGGCTACTAGGGTTGGATTCCCAACACTGTACCAGTAGGCTTGTAGGCATTGCCGACTCTAGCTTCTTTTTGGGGGTCCTGAGCAAAATTTCATTTGGGGCCCCCTCTCCCCTATCGGTCGGGGGCTCCCTAGCAGTCGGAGGCCCCCTAGCGTCCGGGTGTCCTAAGCAACCGCATATGTCACTTATGCCTGGATATGCCCTGCTTGTAGGGGACAGACTCCTAGAGGACCGGCAGAGAAAGTGGAAAAACTTCATCTACACTTTGAAAAAAACCTGAAAGAAAAACAAGGCAGGCCCAGTTCAGCCAGCCCGCAGGGTAGAAATGACTGTGGTGAGCCATGGAGGGGGCTTGAAGAGCAGCAATAAGTTTTGATACCGAGTAGCCATTAGACACATGTTTTGATTAAGTACCATGACTTCATAACACAAGAACAGACAAGCATTTTAATGATATTGCAATACAATATTGGCAATCTCCCACATTCTAGCCAAATGTCATGAAATAGATTCAAGCTTTGTCAGTGGGGAACAATGCCATAAACATGGACCTGCACTCCATCCTAGAACACTTGAAAATGCAGAACTGAATTTAATAGCTTAAAAGCATAGGCTTAACTAAATACGTTGAGGAAGGGAATGGGAGTGTTATCCCTTCCTTCTAGCCACAACCAAAGCCCCGAAGGCTGCCTTTCCTGCACTAACAAGTGTCCCGGAATCATTACATACACACTGATCAATCATTGCATACATACTGATAAATCATTACATACATACTGATAAATCATTACATCCATACTGATAAATCATTACATACATACTGATAAATCATCACATACAGACTGATAAATCACTGTGAAATATGCATTGCAAACAATGTAATCCAAACCCAAAAGCATTCCATACTGTTGAATTTTAGCTCCGCATTTCAAAGGCTAGTAAACATGACCATCATTTGAGTTGGATTTCCTAACTCCGCGAACAGTTCAGCCGATGCGGCTGTATTTTCCCATTGGCTTGTTTGATTTGCAGGGTTAGGGGTTAGCTGTACTATACGCAGCTACTGATGATTGTACCCAGCATATCCTCAACTAACCTTTCTTGTCCTTGGCCAGATTCATTACCTGGTCTAGTGGGTGGCAGTCTGTGTCTCTAACCCCTACACTATTTAACAATGGGGGAGTCAGTCAGTCACTCAGTCAGAGACATTCACTCTTCATGGCTGGCACCGCTTACACGTTCCAGCAAAAATATGTTCGCAAGACATAAGTTTGTCTTATAAGCTTAGGCTTGTCCAGTAACGTTTGTATTGTCGTAACTTGTTGCACTAGAAGACAAATAAATAGTAGCCTAATAGATGTTGATAATAAATAAATCGGTACACTGCAAACAATGGTGCCAGTGGAACAAGACAATTTAACAGTTTTTGAGGAGATATTTGCTTGAAATAAGTGAATTAATCTGCCAGTGGAACAAGACAAATTACACAATATTCAAGGCATATTTTCTAAAAAAACAAGCGGTTTATTCTAGTTTGTTAAGAAAAATGTATCTTATTTTAAGGATGGTTAGATTTTTTTTACCTGAAAACAAGTTAAATATACTTAATGAGACAGATATTTTTTGCAGTGTACCCACCAGAATGTCATACATGAGTAAAGTTTTCAATTTTAATTGTGTTTCTTCTCCAGTAGCTCTAAACAAAATATTATTCCATTGCAAAATGTTTTTTATTAAAATGAATGAGCATTCACTTGAGCATTCACTTTGTTGAGCATTCACTTTGTCATTCATATTTCATGGTTTAAATAGGTCAGGTGTAAAGCGTCATCACTCACCAAATTGTAAATATTTACTAAAAATAAATAATGCCGTGGGTATAAGTCCATGTCTGAGTATCCATACCATCAATGTGTCAGTCAGTTAGTGATGGAATATCAACAGACTGATGGCTGTAATTGGGCTGAAGTGTTTTTGTTCTTGCGTTGCACATGCAAATAATGCGGAACCAATCAAAAGTGTTTTACAGATTCTGCCAGAACATTCAGCTTTTATTAATCCCTCCTTCCCAGAACAGTGAGTAACAGCTATTTGCTGTGTGGTGATGTGGTTGCGTCAGCTAAGCTATGATTAGTCGGCCATGAACTGCATGTTTTTCAAAATGCAAAATATGTGTTTTAGGACAGAAACTTTTGCTGAATCATCTTGCGCTGGTAATATCATCGAAGGATATCATATCACTTCTCTGGAGTCCAAAACCTTACAGATTCCCTACAGTATATGCAGCAGAGGTTCAAGGAAGGCAAAGAGATTTTACAAAGACATAAAAAGCATAAAAAGGATAAAGAAAATCCTATAGTATGTTTCTAAAATAAATGTAATAGAAATATAGATCTAATTGTTTTTTTGTCCTCATTTTACCAACTAATCTTGGAATACCCATGCAAGTTTTCATGCCAATGCTGACAACAAGTGGCCTAATAAATCTTTAGGTTGCCTGTTCATTTAGATATTGCATTCTTTAACACTTCACACTTACTTACAAAACGTTTTTTGCGGCTTAACAGTGAGTGAAAAGAAGCAATAAAGCTTGGTGAAATGTGCATTGGGGACACCTACTGATCTTCTACACTACCAAGTCGGCTGGGAGTTGATGCTTTGAGGAAAGGCCATCGATTTTAATTTAAATATTCCAAAATTTGAATGGTGGTTCAAATTACATCAAACCATAGACATAATATGAAAAAAAATCTGTAAAAAATGTTTACGTTACAGATCAACATAACAATGGAAATGAAGTAGAAAATGATTCTCTTAAGCCCTAACATATAGCCTTTGGTAGATCCCACAGGGATTTATCTTTTATGGCCACATTGCTATAGTCTAACGCATGTTGACCTTGACCAGTTGTGAAATTCCTCACATGAACTTTACTTCTGGCACAAAATGTCTGGAAGCTGCTTGATAATGAAGAAGAGAGACCCAAGAAAAATAAAACGCAAACCATGTTATCTTGGAAAGCCACAACCCATTTCTAATTATAACCATGGTTTCAAATAAAAAGCATTTACAGCCAATTCAAGTGTGTAAATGTCATTCCGCTCCTTACAGGGGGTGGATGTATAAACCATTTCTCCCTAGAAGACAATAAATGCTTTACAGCTTTATATTAGTCAGGGTTTTTCCTTATGAAGCCAACCAACTAACCAGCCCTTGAAAGTTCCCAAACAAATGTCATATTTTCCCACTAATGACTGTGTTTGATTGAGTGTCTTTCTGATACAATGGTCTCAGCAGTTCGGCAACAAACACGCAACATACAACACATTCCTATCTAGATAAACAGCATGTTTCCCAGAATCTCTTATTCAGGCTGTGTGGTTTGGACTGCAGTCAGGAGAACTTTGACAGAATAACCCAAGGCTACCTGTTGTCCTCTCTTTGATCATCACATGACTAATCAAAACCCGCCTTGTCTGGGGCCATATGCCACCACCTGTGAATGTATGTGTGTCTCTGAGTGTTTTACGGTATGTTGTGTGTGTCTGTCTGTGCGAGTTTATGTCGGTGCGTTCATGTGTGTCCCTGATCCACGTTCATGTGTACTTATGGAGACGAGATGTCCCCGCAAAGATAGAAAAATCAAGGTTTTTGGATGGTGCCCACTAGGAAAAATTTGACTAAGGGGTTAGGTTTAAGGAAAAACATACAATTGGGCACAGTGTTAGATTTGGGTTACTTTCAAGTTTAGGCATTAACAGTTCAGGTCAAGTGTTTTGGTTAGGTTCAGTTTAGGCATAAAGTGTGAGGTTAGGGTTAGGGTAAAGTTTAGGGTTAGGTTCAGAGCTCAAGAATGGAGAACATGGACTTCTTGGTCAGGGTCAGGTCTCAGGACAGGTCTCACACAATAAGGGCTAGCTATTAAAATGTACCGTATAGCTGTAAACTGTAAATATTTTATTAGATAGGCCAAGATACAAGCCATTGAATGCGTGACATTAACATTCACTGCCCGACAAGTCATAACAATTTGTCAGGCTTGTGTGCCAATATAGGTAGCATTTTCAATCTATCAGGTCAATATGGGTATGATTCATATCCAACCCAATTTAGATCCTTTTTTTTGGTTGACCTCGAGTCCCAGTCAGGTCTGTATTGATTTTATAGAACAATCACCGGGTCTAGTGGGTGTTGGATGGACATTTTTACAGACACCATTCAGCCAGGATATACATCCTGGGATTCTAGAACAACTCTGCTGCCAGTTGAGCCACATGGGACCACACAGAAATTCTCTGTCCATTTTCAGCCATGAGGCATGAAAGAAATATATTCAAGGCCTTCTCACTTCATCAGAGCACATGCTTGTTCAGTGGTCTTGTTCTGTGTGTGTGCGTGTGTGTGTGTGTGTGTGCGCGTGTGCGTGTGTGTGTGTGTGTCGGAGAGAGACAGACAGAGAAAGAGGGAGGCAGACAGAAAAAGAGAGAGAGGGAGAGAGAAAGAAAGAGAGAGAGAGAGAGAAAGAAAGAGGAAATACAAGATGAGTGTAGAGGGATGTTTCTGTTTTGGGTCTCCCTCAAGTGATTTCTAATGGCACACTGGTATATCCGTACAACATGTATTTTAGACTAAATGAATCAGACAGAACATGCCCACATTAAGTTAAAAGAGCCGCGCTGTACCACAAAATGACATGGTTTTACTGAGAATGGCCAGACACATAGAGACAGAGAGGCACTCACACACACAATTACCACGTAGGCAATGTCGTTTCTTATTGAAGCAATTACAAATCACTGGGTTCAGAGGCTGTCGTCTCTACCTCACAGGCTCTCATTGTGAAATTACATTAATCCAAAACGGAAAGGTGGCAGGTAAGATTTTGGCAAGTCAAAGCATTGTGTTCCTTTCATTTCGCTGTTGAGATGTCGTTCCTCCGGAACTGAAATGAAAGGACAAAGACTTACTGGTAACATCGATTATCATTTGTCACCTTCTGTGAGGATGTCGCGCAGTATGGTGTGATGGGTCACCTGAACTGCGGCAGCCTGGGACTGGTGGAGATTGATCAGGAGGTTTGCATCCGCCAGTCACAGGCCAGCGCTGTAATCTGCCAATCACTCCGGCGCAGCTGTTACAGGGCCCACCTCCATCCGTCCTCACTTCTGCTGCGAGGATTAACAATATTCGACACAGAATACACATACCCTGTATTATAATAGAACGCATTCTGTGGGTCTTGATCTCATCATATTCTGTCACCAAGTTGAGTCTGGTGCCCTGACAGTACTGGGCTGTCTCTCTCTCTCTCTCTCTCTCGTTGATGCATAGTCAAATGGTTGACCTCCATGACCAGTATAACACAACGTCTGTATTTCCAGGGTTCATCCCCATCTTCCCCACTTCACTACGGCATTAGAGATGACATTGCTATTGTAAGATTGTAAGGGACACTGTGATTGTTCCAGTAGCGTACCAGTGGTCTATATTTGATCAATATGGTTCTGGCAGCATAAGGGAGGGCTGTGAGCTGGGCACCATCTGCCTGTGGGCTCATGGCTAATGTCATTATGTTCTTATAGCACAGTGGCCCTTCCTATACACAGACCAACCAATTGGCTCTTCAAGGGTTAGCTCCCTTTGTGTGTGTGTGTGTGTGTGTGTGTGGTGTATGTGTTTGTGTGTGGAGTGATGACATCAAGATGCACCAACAGTGATTCACTGTCACTCTCTCCACACCCCTCCCCCAAAATATACGTGTGTGTGTTTTTCTGTTTCACTATAAACAATATTAAAACATGGAATATCATTATGCCCGTCCTCACTTTAGATTAGATTAGATTCAACTTCATTGTCATTGAACAGTACAAGTAGAGATTAAGTTTAGGGTTCGAATAATGCTTAGAATTTGGGTTAGGTTAAGTTGAGGCATAAAGGTTAGGTTAGTAGTGTTAATGTTAGAGTTAGGGGTTAGGTAAAATAGTTATTTTTAATGGTACTAAATAGCTGGCCCTCACCTTAAAAGTAAAACCTACATTTGTATATGTGTGTGTCAGTATCTGATCTAGGCAAATCTTTCCTCACAAGGTTTCTTAGCTGGTTGCCAAAAAAAATGGTTTTCTGGCTTAGGGGTAAGATTCAAGAAAAAACGTGTAATTCGTAATAGCGTTCGAATTTGGGTTACTTTTAAGTTTAGGCATTATGGGTTAGGGTTGGTGTAATGGTAAAGGTTAGGATTATAATTAGGGCTAGGTTTAGTGCTAGGGCATAAAAAAAACATGAATTTTTGGTTTTCCGGTCATTTTTTTGTGTGTGTGTTTCTGTGTATGTGTGTGGCTGTGTATATGTGTGTGTTTGTGTGTGTGTGTGTGTATGTGTGTGTGTTTGTGTGTATATATGTGTGTGTGGTAATACCTTGTTCCAAACCAAACCAGAGCGATGGAGACAGAAAGCGGTGTCATCTGTGTATCTGTGACATTAGGGTGTCTGTTCCGGCATGGGGCAGCTCCACTGAGGTCATCCACACATTGAAGTGATCAGCGTCAGTACAACCCAGTGGCTGATCCCTCCTGATCACCTGGATGGAGGTGTGATCACTGTTAGGGCCACCTAGTTTGACTGAAACATTGCCTTCGGTGGTCATGTCCACGCTAGAACCTTATTTCCCGAAATGAAGGGAAACCATCACTTACTGGAATATGTTTTGAGCAGCAACAGGGAAAGGTGTAGTTGTAAAGTATCTGACCTCTGCTGACACAAATACTTTGTGTTAGTAACAGTACAGAACTTTTCCGACTACGGTCTGTTTAATAAGTTGAGCATGCTGAATACTTTTACTTGGCCGTCCTTGCTCTCACTGTCCTCTAACCATCTCTATGACCAGAGGATTTTCACATGGTAGCAATTTGCTGTTGTGAAGCTCTAAGACAAGCCTATACACAACAATAGTTTGGGGATGTGTGTGTGTGTGCTTGTGTTTATGCGTGTGTGGGTGGGTGTTTGTGTTTGTTGACATGCCTCCGCTCAACTTCTGAATGCTCTGGTGGCATACATGCACACGATAACACACGCATGCCCGCACGCGCCCACACACACACACGCGCGCACACACACCATCTGGTCTGAGACCCAGCAGATAATCTGGTTAATGAACCAATATTGATTGATACTGTAAATGTGGTTAATAAAAATGTATGTAGAGGTTATTGACCTGAGACCTCACTTTCCCTCTCTTCTTCCCTGCCTGCCTGCCTGCCTGCCTGCCTGCCTGCCTGCCTGCCTGCCTCCCACTATTTCTTTCTCCTTGACTTTCCTCTTCTTTCTCTGACCATCTGTGTCCATCTCCCTCTACTATCCATCTATGAGGCTGAGGCTCTCAGGCAATGCAAATGCCAAACACACCAATGTTGTGTTTTTATAATATTTTCCTTCTGGGGTTCTGGGTCTGGATCTGACGGGTGTTTGGAGTATTCAGCTCTGTTTATCACAGATAAGCTCAGTACAGCTCAATTCAGCACAGTTCGTCACAGTTCATAACAGTGCAGTTCAAATCATCACAGTTCAAAACAATTCAGCTCATTTTCAGCACAAAATAATTCAAGTAATTTCAGTTAACAAATCATGTCAGATAAAAATCAGCACCCACTAAAGCATTTGGTTAGGAGCAAGGGGGAAGGGTGTGAGGCAGACATAAGGAAAGAGATAGGGAGAGAGGGGGAGGTGGGAGAGGGTTGGCAGACGGGATAAGGAGTCAGGGGATGACCCAGAGTAAGACGAGCCGAGGGATGACTGGAGATTTACTGCCCACTGCAAGGAAATATCCTTCTCATTCAGAGAAGTAAGAAGTAGAGGGACTATGGGGGACGGGGGAGAGGGTGGAGTTGAAACTTCTTCCAGAAGGAAGGAGAGGAGGGG
>JACXGI010013323.1:0-21045 GCA_016801175.1 Esox masquinongy | reverse complement strand
CCAGCATCAGGAGACTGACCATACTACTGACCTGTATACCCAGCATCAGGAGACTGACCATACTACTGACCTGTATACCCAGTATCAGGAGACTGACCATACAGCAGAGATGTATACTCAGCATCAGGAGACTGAACCTTGGTAGATCCTTGGTCGTGTTGGGAGTCCTGGTTGGTGCTCTGGGGATCGATGGGCCTACAGGGTGAGAGACATTAATGATGAACAAAGACAATATGTTACTGTATGAATCAACATACACTGCGTGCACAATTGAAACAGTTGGTGTGCAGAATTATTAGGCAACAAAATTACAAAAATAATTTCTCCCAACTCAATGGTTTATTCACAATTTTTAAAGTAAGTGTAACAAATAAGTAAAACAAAATGACAGTTAATTAAAATTTGTGTCTTTTCAACAATATTGTGTGACCAATATTGCCACCCTTCTTTTCAATAACTGCCATAAGCCTTCCATCCATGGAGTCTGTTGGTTTCTTGATCTGTTCACGATCAACTACTGCTGAAGCAGCAACCACAGCCTCCCTAATGCTGTTCAAAGAGGTGCATTGTCTTCCCTGACTGTAAATCTCACATTTGAGAAGGGCCCATACATTCTCAATAGGATTTAAGTCAGGTGAGGAAGGGGGCCAGGTCATTATTCGGGCATCTTTGAGGCCCTTGCTTGCTAGCCAACAGTGGAGTACTTGGATGCATGTGATGGAGCATTGTCCTGCATAAAGATCATGGCCTTCTTGAATGCTGAGGACTTCTTCCTGTACCACTGCTTGAAGAAAGTATCTTCCAGAAACTGGCAGTAGATATGGGAGTTGAGTTTCAGTCCATCTTCAACCCAAAAAGGTCCATCTACCTCATCCTTAATGATAGCAGCCCATACCAGTACCCCTCCTTCACCTTGCAGGCGAATTACTCAAAGTGGTGCTGTGTCCATTAGTGATCCAGCCACAGAGATGGAAAATGTGCATAGAAATTATGATACGATCAGAACACCCACTTGCCTAATAATTGTGCACGCAGTGTAGGTTAGAGACAGGTGTACTCACCAGTATTTTCTGTTAGAAGAGGAACCTTTAAAGAGAAATGCACACTATTAAATCAGGTTGTTTTTGTTTTGAACCACTATTATTAAGACTTATTCTAATCTTATCTTCACCTGAAAACTTAGTGAATGGTAATAGTCTCACATAGTCTTTGTTTACCTTGACACAGCAGGACCAGGAAGATGGTCAGTAGAACAGCAGCAACAACCGGACCCACAACGACTCCTACTAGGACTGATGCAGAGGATCCAGGAACTATGACAGGAGAGAGAACAGCACAATACCATCAGACTAAATTAAGTAATTGATGGAGTAAATAAATAAAACAGCAAAAAGTCCCTCTGCACGGACATAATTTATAGATTTGATACAAAATGTAAAGTGAATAAAATATAGATTTCTTTCTGTCCACATAAAGTATTAACTAATGATTATATTAAAACTGTAATACTCACCATTAACCTGTATGTGGACTGGTTCACTGTACTGGGTGTAGTAGACAGGGTCTCCTCTCCCAGCTCTACACCTGTACTGTCCTCCATCAGAGACACTGACCTGGCTGAGTGTGTAGGAGGATCCAGAGGTTGTAGCTAATGGTTCAGAGTCTTGTCTGTGTCTGTACCAGTAAAACCTCCATCCAAAAGACTCTACAGTACAGGTCAGTGTCACATTGTCTCCTGTCAATACGTCCTGTTGGTCTGAACTCAGTGTGACGTTCAGCTGATTACCTGTTGGAATTAAATAGGTTTGTTTAGGAACAACCAGCGCTTGACATTAACTTTTTTGCTCACCAGCCACTGTGGCTAGTGGTTTTCCAAAGTTACTAGCCACTCAGCATTTTCCCTAAACACCATTTTGTTGTTGGGGAATTACATTTTATTTGATAAAACTTTACTATGTTGTGCTACATCTTAGCCTGTCTTGTTCACTGGTTCAGTCACTATTAGGCAAAGGTGGTACCCCACTCTACTGGACACCCATCTGTGAAATACTTTACTGTGGATATAAAAAGTCTACACACCCCTGTTAAAATGCCAGGTTCTTGTGATGTAAAAGAATGAGACAAAGATAAGTCATGTCAGAACGTTTTCCACCTTTAATGAGATCTATAACGTGAACAATTCAATTGAAAAAACAAACTGAAATCTTTGAAGGGGGAAAAATAAAAAACTCACAATAACCTGGTTGCATAAGTGTGCACACCCTTAAAATAATACTTTGTTGAAGTACCTTTTGATTTTATTACAGCACTCAGTCTTTTTGGGTAGGAGTCTATTAGCATGGCACATCTTGATGTGGCAGTATTTGCCCACTCTTCTTTGCAAAAGCGCTCCAAATCTGTCAGATTGCGAGGACATTTCTTGTGCACAGCCCTCTTCAGATCACCCCACAGATGTTCAATTGGATTCAGGTCTGGGCTCTGGCTGGGCCATTCCAAAAAGTTAATATTCTTCTGGTGAAGCCATGCTTTTGTGGATTTGGATGTGTGCTTTGGGTCGCTGTCGTGCTGAAAGGTGAACTTCATATTCAGCTTTCAAACGGACGCCTGCAGGTTTTGTGCCAAAATTACCTGGTATTTGGAACTGTTCATAATTCCCTCCACCCTGACTAAGGCCCCGGTTCCAGCTGACAAAAAACAGCCCCAAAGCATGATGCTGCCACCACCATGCTTCACTGTGGGTATGGTGTTCTTTGGCTGATGTGCAGTGTTGTTTTTGCGCCAAACATACCTTTTGGAATTATGGCCAAAAAGTTCAACCTTGGTTTCATCAGACCATAACACATTTTCCCACATGCTTTTGGGGGATGTTTGTTTTTGCAAACTTCAGCCGGGCTTGGATGTTTTTCTTTGTAAGAAAAGGCTTAAGTCTTGCCACCCTACCCCATAGCCCATTCATATGAAGAATACGGGAGATTGTTGTCACATGTAGCACACAGCCAGTACTTGCCAGAAATTCCTGCAGTTCCTTTAATGTTGCTGTAGGCCTCTTGGAAGCCTCCCTGACCAGTTTTCTTCTCGTCTTTTCATGCATTTTGGAGGGATGTCCAGTTCTTGGTAATGTTTCTGTTGTGCCATATTTTCTCCACTTGATGATGACTGTCTTCACTGTGTTCCATGGTATATCTAATGCTTTGGAAATTCTTTTGTACCCTTCTCCTGACTGATATCTTTCAACAATGAGATCCCTCTGATGCTTTGGAACCTCTCTGCGGACCATGGCTTTTGCTCTGAGATGCTACTAAGAAAATGTCAGAAAAATCCTACTAGAACAGCTGAACTATATTTGTGATTAATCAGAGTCGCTTTAAATGATGGCTGGTGTGTAATGACTTCTATTTAACATGAGTTTGAATGTGATTGGTTAATTCTGAACACAGCCACATCCCTAGTTATAAGAGGGTGTGCACACTTATGCAACCAGGTTATTGTAAGGTTTTTATTTTTCATTTTTCCCCCTGGAAGATTTCAGTTTTTTTTCAATTGAATTGTTCACATTATAGGTCACATTAAAAGTGGAAAAAGTTCTGTCTCATTCTTTTACATCATAAAAACCTGGCATTTTCACAGGGGTGTGTAGACTTTTTATATCCACTGTATATAATGTGGCTACACACTTGAAAAAGATAACTATTATAGTGTTAAATCTGCCCTTTTGTCCATGTCCATGCAGCTAATGCACACTACAGTGTCCTCCCTAATAAAATATGCAAGCGATATATTTATTCTTAACAAAACCTAGAACTATGTTATTTAAAAAGAAATATGAAATCACCCATCAGCTTTATAATTAATCGCAGTCAATATTATTGTTGTCTGTTTTTGTTATGCTATGTTCTTGTTAATATAGACATGCATAAAAAAACGAAACAGAGCTGTATTTATTACAGCTTTGTCAAGTTATTTTTCCCCATCCCAGCACTGACGCCACATCGTTAATCTCCCTCGACTTCCTTCAGCTGTACTAGGCTGTGCTGCTGTCGCTGATCCAGCGACTTCACGTTCATATATTTATATTGTTAGTAACTTAAATATGTTAATTATATATTTTTTTACTCTATATATTGCATATATTGCCTAATGATTTTGGTGATAGTACATACCCTAATCTGATGGTCTTTTCACCAGTCATCTTCGTTTTTCTCGCAATCTCTCTTTAAAAATACATCTGTAATTCTAGGCTACTAAAAATCACCTGAAAAGTTTTTTGAAAATGTTATGCGGATTAGATCTAGTTTGAGGTTATGAAGTTTAAATGGAATATTTTGATATGCTTGGGTGTAAAAGAAAACTGGGATCCACTTGTTTTTCCGACATTACTCATCTCCGCGATGTCCGGACCCGTGTGGTCCTGAATGCAAGGTTGCCAGATTTCATTGACCATAAACTGTATTCTGCCCAGCGTCCAGAAAAAAAAATCGACCCTCCCAAGCCCATTAAAAATAGCTCAATTGTGAAGGAAACACAGTCCACCTGGCAACACTCAATATGAAAAAATGTCCTCCTACCGTCATTTTAGCTGCAGTGTTTCACTGGTTTTTTATATATGAGTGCAAAATGTTTTACCATGCCAACAAACAGAGGGATTGGGAAGGCTGTTGCCTTTGAGCTTTGAATACATGAAAAACCCTGTGTATAGAAATACAGGTGCTGGTCATATAATTAGAATATCATCAAAAAGTTGATTTATTTCAGTAATTCCATTCAAAAGGTGAAACTTGTATAATGTATACATTCATTCCACACAGAATGATATATTTCAAGTGTTTATTCCTTTTAATTTTGATGATTATAACTGACAACTAATGAAAACCCCAAATTCAGTATCTCAGAAAATTAGAATAATGTGAAAAGGTTCAATATTGAAGACTCCTGGTGCCACACTCTAATCAGCTAATTAACTGCAAAGGCCTTCAAATGGTCTCTCAGTCTAGTTCTGTAGGCTACACAATCATGGGGAAGACTGCTGACTTGACAGCTGTCCAAAAGACGACCATTGACACCTTGCACAAGGAGGGCAAGACATGAAAGGTCATTGCTAAAGAGGCTGGCTGTTCACAGAGCTCTGTGTCCAAGCACATTTATAGAGAGGCGAAGGGAAGGAAAAGATGTGGTAGAAAAAAGTGTACAATCAATAGGGATAACTGCACCCTGGAGAGGATTGTGAAACAAAACCTATTCAAAAATGTGGGGGAGATTCACAAAGAGTGGACTGCAGCTGGAGTCAGTGCTTCAAGAACCACCACGCACAGACGTATGCAAGACATGGGTTTCAGCTGTCGCATTCCTTGTGTCAAGCCACTCTTGAACAAGACACAGCGTCAGAAGCGTCTTGCCTGGGCTAAAGACAAAAAGGACTGGACTGCTGCTGAGTGCTCCAAAGTTATGTTCTCTGATGAAAGTAAATTTTGCATTTCCTTTGGAAATCAAGGTCCCACAGTCTGGAGGAAGAGAGGAGAGGCACAGAATCCACGTTGCTTGAAGTCCAGTGTAAAGTTTCCCCAGTCAGTGATGGTTTGGGGTGCCATGTCATCTGCTGGTGTTGGTCCACTGTGTTTTCTGAGGTTCAAGGTCAACGCAGCCATCTACCAGGAAGTTTTAGAGCACTTCATGCTTCCTGCTGCTGACCAACTTTATGGAGATGCAGATTTCATTTTCCAATGGGACTTGGCATAATGTAGCGTTGAAATCAACTTTATACTGATGCTGGAATGTGGAAAGGACCTTGGGGCCGGCAGGCCATGTCCCTATGACTGTGGCCATAACTCAAGGCGTCAGGCTTATTCAAACTGTCTAAATATGTGCACAGCTACAGATGGCTCTACAATCTCTAAGGTTCCACAGATTGCCGTTCAATCCATTGCCATAACTGCTATATTTGGGGGAAAGCCTGTATGTGCTGCCAAAAATAAATTTGACTTTTTGGTGGAAATAGCGCCCTCTTTCTCACTTATTTTGAATAAGAAATACCTTGCATTTTAGTAAACAGGAAAAAGATCAAGAACATATACAGCTCCAGAAAAAATTAAGAGACCACTGAACCTTTTTCTTTCCTTTCCAAAAAAGTTGAAAAGGAAGGTTTTGAGTGAGAAACACAAGGGTTAAAATTAAGACAAATTGAGACAAATTGAATGCTTCTGTTCCTCACTCAAAACTTTCCTTTTCAACTTTTTTGGAAAGGAAAGAAAAAGGTGCAGTGGTCTCTTAATTTTTCCTAAACTGTATTTTGGGGTTCCAAAGTTCTATAGCATTTGGCAGCCGTTCTTAAATCGTGTAGATTAAAGAACGGCATTGATTTTGCATGTACATTTTTTAATGTTTCAGCCTGATAATATTTCAACCTGATCTTTACTAATGTTTCAGCCTGATGTATTACTTTTGTTAATATGCATGTAGATGACCTCATATTTGTTGTGTTTATGTTTTGTTCCTGACAAGTTTGTTTATATTTTACATTTTATATTGGCATATATAAAATACCTCATTTATAAACATGATCCAATAATGTAATTTATAACTGGATGTACAGTCAGCAGTTACATAATGGGATCATTTATATTAAGGGATTAACAACATAACCCTAGAGTGAACTGGGTCTTCCATATTATTCCTTCCTCTTTATATATCATCAAAAATCAAATATAAATATGTTTTTTTACAATGGAGCATGTTTTTTGCACTATGGAGCATAGAGATTTTATTAAAATGTGTTGCCTTACATAATAAGACATGTAACACAAAGTAAAGGGAATATGTCCTTTACCTATTTATTTTCAAAGCAATTATATTTTAAATTCAAGACACTCTGGTTCCTATAACAAATACTGTAGAAATAACATTTTAAAAAATGGCTTTGTGCAAATTAAACAAGAAAAGTACCCGGCAAACTTAGTTCTGCCGGCCTGCGATTAGAAGGGATGAATGTTGTTGCCCCTGGCTGGATTCGATCTGTGCTTTCCTAGGTGTCCGCTATGCTATTTAAACAACAGTGTTGTTGCACATGATACGTGTGTAGAGATGTGTTTGTATACTTCTGCATTGTTAAACCAATTAGTCGAAACCCCATGGATCTCGAAACTAGTTCCCTAAATTAGCTAACATCCAAACCAAATACAGGTATAACAGTGTCGCTACACTACATGTAACGTGTTAAATGAGAAAGAGTTTACTGTAGATGGCTAGCTAATAGCTATACAATAAATAAAACAATGACTCCAATCACTCCATGGCTGGCTCCGCTATGCTATGTGAACTACACTATGTAAATCGAAATTGAGAGGAATGTGTTTGTTGTCGGTGCATTTCGTCCATTGCAATTTAACTATAAACATATTTACTTTAGGGTTACTGTAATGTAGCTACTGCAGCTTGTAGCCAGCAAAGTTTTAGTCTAACTATACAGTACCTATAATGAAAACAATTACTTCGATCACTCCATGGCTGGTTCGTTTCTTTAGAAAATAATGACAGTGGAATAGCCAGCCACCACAGAATGTGAACTACGCTATGTAAATCAAAATCGAGAGCAATATGTTCCTTGTCGGTGCAATATAACCGCAGTTTTATTTTACGATGACTATAACATAGCTAGTGAAGCTTGTAGCTAGCAAAGTTCTAGTCTATCTTCAACAAATCCTAATGCCTAATTTGTTTTGTCCGTGGCGAAGATCAAACGCCGGTCACCTACGAGGCAGTCCGCATCTCTAACTGCTACGCTATTTAACAATGGGTAGTCAGTCAGTCAGGCACTCACTCACCCACTCACTCATTCATTTAGAGACATTCGCTTACATGGTCTGGCAAAAATATGCAAACAGTACTATTTAGGCATTATTTCAGTTTCAAGTTTCAACTAATTAAACATTTATCATAGATCTGTTTACCAACTATAAACCCATATATAGTCAAAAAGTTACAGCCAATGCCTATAATATGAACATTAATTATATGACATTATTAAAAACTTTAAAAAAAACTTACATATTCAACATACAGAAAAACAGGCACTAACCTTTTTAACCTAACCTATGTCTCAAAAAGGGTCATTTCAAAAACATACAAGACACGAAGGGCAGAATCTCAGATATCAAAATCATAAAATTCAGAATTGTAAAGTTCAATTCAGTGATATTAACTCAGTAAACACTGAAATAATACATCAATGTAAAATGGCCAAGATCATAAAATGTTTTGTAAATCTAACTGTGAGTGCATACTGTAATGATCACAGGGATGACTCATTCTGTTCGTTGACATAATCACACTTGTTTTCAGTAAATTTAACTGCTATACAAAAACCTTCAGGAACATAGTGGAAGGAGATTTGAATTAAACCTCAACAGCTCAGCTCTAAAATGTATTGCATCAAAAGTCATACAAAGGTCATCAACAACAATATTATTTATTTACCATTGAAATGAACCATTTCATTCAACAGTGGTATGAGTATGGTATGAGTATGACTTGAAGAATGAGAATATAAAACTGGATCAGCTGCTTGTACAGTGCCCTCTATAAGGACTGAGACAGTGAAGTCAACATTTTGATTTTCACTGTACACTCAAGGCATAAAATAGAATTACAATGTGAATATGAGGCAGAAGTACGAACTATTAACTTTTATTTCTGTCTGTTTCAACCTGTTTTGAACTAAGAATAACAGCATTTTCAGAGTTCAATCGGACCATTTCATACAAGCATAAGTATTGGAACGAGTCAACTTAAAGCACGTTGAGCCCCCCACCAGCCTACAGAAAACAGCATATGTTTGACTTTTATCCTTTATCTTATTGCACAAGCACATCACTATAAACTGCCCGCTAAAATCACTTATCATTTAGTATTGCTTAATTTATTTGCCTATAGACTAGGCCTACCGTTGCAATGATATATTTAATTAATTTGAAACTAGATTAGTCTATAGCCTAATCAACGAGTCTTGACCTTATAAAATTGAAATTCACAAAAGAACCTGGGAATGAAAATATTTTTTTGTGGCAATAATAGGTGAATATAAATTTTAATGTTACATCCTAAATCATGCAGTGGATCCACCATCTTTTGTAAGTTGAGGGTATGTTGCTTTCATTGAAATGTATAATTCAGATGTATTAAAACCACATGATTAGAAGCGGACAGCCACTATGAAACTCCACTGACTGGCACCAGGGCTTTCGTCCATGCCAAGTTATTTAGATAAATCTTTTGTCTCCCGCAGCCTAAACCTACCAATGATGCAAATAAACCATTTTTCGGCCCAATTTGATGAAAGCCCAGATGCTTCAGAAAGCCTCAGTTTCAATGTTGGAGTATACCTACTGACAACAAATACAGACTCCAAAGGCAAAAGCAAAGGCTATAATTGAGATTAGACATTCAAAGCTGTGTGAACCTGTGAGTCAAATGTCCCAATACTCCCAATACTAATGCTCACATAAAATGGAGGGATGGAACTCTGACATTGCTGTTACTCTTAGTTGGTCAAACATATAAGTGTTGAAACAGACAGAAATAAAAGGTAACTGAAAAAAGGTAACATTGACTGTGCAGGAAAAATAGCAATTCTGACTTTACTGTCCCTATACTTATGGAGGGCACTGTATATTCACTGTAAGAAAGTCCTCACCTCCAGTCCAGCAGTTTTCCACCATCAGTATTATGGACACCAGTAGAAATGGAGACACCAGACATAGACCACACAGCAATACGTTCACAACTATCCCAGATGCAACTAACCCTGGTGTGGGTTTGTCAGAACACTTCACTTTTGTAGAGGCAGACTGATTCCTGACAATGTTGGAGGCATAACATGTTAAATTGATGCCTCCCTCTGCTGGTGAGAGAATGAACTGCATCTGCTGGTTGCCCCTGTATGTCTTATTCCCTCTCATCCAGGTGTAGTTGAGGTTGGAGTAGCCAGATGCGTTGCATGTCATCTGAACTGAACAGGAGTGGTTGGCCAATATCTTGACCATCTTAAAAATCACCACGTTGAAGACGGGCTCTGACACAGAGAGAGAGAGTCAGAAGCAGAGCGGGAGAGAAGGGGAGATAAAATCAAATAGTATTTCTCACATACTTTACATAAACCACAGATGTAAACTGACAGTAAAATCCTTACTTTTCCAATCATGAAGAGGAAAAAAAAAGTCTGAGAAGAGATGGACAAGGTTAGCCCTTTGGATATTTATTTGTCACTGTTGTCTTAAGGCAGGAGGACAGCAGCTGAAACGGTTCCTCTAGATTCTAGACTTGACACCCTGACACCACGTGTCATGTGGTGGTATAGAGAACAACCTATGGTTTTGAAGGCTTGAGTCAAATTCTCTGGGGCTTCCTCTGACACTGCCTGGTATAGAGGTCCTGGATGGGATGGACCTCGGACCGGTTTTGAATTTGACCTTTAACACCAGCCTTTGAAGCACCTGTGCTCCAGGTTGTTAGTGTTGCCATGCCAAGCAGTGATGCAGACAGTCAAGATGCCCTCAGTTGTGCTGCTGTATACTGTATATTTGGGGGGATCTGATGGACAATGGCAAATCTTTTCAGTTTAAGGGAGCTGACCCTTTCTGGGTATTGGTGGATCATGTTCATACCTGTGCAATATGGACAACAATGGACTCAACGCTGTCTAATTGCTGTGGATGCTGCGCTCAATGTTATAGAATACACAAAATAAATCAAAGTGGTCAGCCTTCTTTGTAGAGCGAAAAAGAGATGTATCTGATTACAAGTCAAACTGTAATGTAAAATAACTATGATGAAAAACAAGTGGATATCAGCCTAACGTGGACCTTCAGAGTGATGGTCTTAGAGCGAATCTGACCCATAGGCCCTTTGCCAGTAACTACAAAATCCCCTGAGTCTTGCAGTGTCAGATCTCTGACTGTTAAACTGAAGTTTTTGGGGTTCTCTGCTCAAACTGGGATCCAGGTGAATATTTAACATCTGTGTTGTATTTTGCAATATCTTCTCCCCCAAACATCCACTCCACTGATGTTACATCAAACTCCTGTAAGTGTGAAGGACCAGGCAGCTCCACAGAGTCCCCCACTGTCTTGTGGATGAATAGAGACTCACCCACACCTGAAACAAGCAAATACGCAACATAAAAAAATAACATCAATCAATGGTTAAACACAACAGTTATGTTGTTTCTGTGTAGTAATTGTTTAATGTCCAATGAAGCAGCAAGTATTGTAATAACTCTGTATTTTCATAACTGAAGTATATGCTGTTATCGCCTTATGATTATTAACTAAACAATAAGAACATAAAGTCTTTCCCAATCAATGAACATATGTAGATAATAGTGGATTGGACTTCTGCATTGTTTGTCCAAGTTTTATTTGTAGTAAATGTATTAATTTATATACTTCATATATTTAAATAAGGTTTGTATCTCAGTGTGTGGGTCTAAATCTATTTAACTAAAAGTCCTCACAAAAGTACTCACAAAAATGTCCCCGAACTGGTTAAATCAGAAATAGCTGACTAATGGGGATTTTTCCTTGCATTATTGACCATAAGTAAAAAGATCTTCTGTCAAAATGAAGGTAAAAATTAATTTATAAAACTGTATTTATCCTTCAGTGAAGCATATTATAAAATGTAGGGAATGACTTATAAACAATTATTGGACACAATTCCATACTGTCTTCAATGAAATTAACGAGGTAGGTTGATTTGTTTATTCATCAGTCAAACTCGGATCACCAAGCATTCTACTATCATTGCACATTAAATACAAAGTTAGAGAACACAAAAACTTTAAAACAGAAGAAAATATATGCTATATATGCAAAATATGAGCAGAAGCAAGTACAGAATGTATTTAAAACTTACCATAGTGGAGTAGAGACAGTAGTAATATTAGCTGTCTGGAGAAGTAGAAGAGGGGACCACCAGACATCGTTGTAAGAGGTTGTAAGGCTGTTTCCTCTGGCTGTCAGTCCACCTGACTGGTAGCAGTTGACTCAAGAAAACATACAGAAAAGACAAAGTAGAGAGAGCAGTCACTTCTTTTGATTAGGACTGCAGTTTAATAAAAATAATAATAAAAAGGATGTCACAATCTTTAGCTCTCAGAATATACCCTTCTCTCAGCCTGAGAGTTGGGCGATGAGAGGTCAGTGTGTCGATCAGTCTGTCGGGGGTGATTTTGGAAATGTTCCTAGCTACCGGCTGTGTGGTAAATTGTCACATGATTTCACAGATAATGGTGGCTTGGAAACTTTATATGCAGACAAAGTTGTTACAAAAGTTGCTAACACTAACGTTATCAAGCAGTTGCTTATCAACATATACAACGATCAGTCATAGCATTATGACCACCTGCCTAATAATGTGCCGCCAAAACAGCCCTGACATGTCGAGGCATAGACTCCACTAGACCACTGAAGGTGTGCTGTGGTATATGGCACCAAGATGTTAGCAGCAGATCCTTTAAGTCCTGTAAGTTGTGAGGTGGGAACTCCACGGATTGGACTAGTTTGTCCAGCACATCCCACAGAGCCTCGATTGGATAGAGATCTGGAGAATTTGAAAGCCAAGTCAACACTTTGAACTTGTTATTGTGTTCCTAAAAAATATTCCTGAACCATTTTTGCTTTGTGGCAGGGCGCATTATCCTGCTGAATGAGGCCACTGCCATCATGGAATACCGTTGCCATGAGGGGGTGTACCTGGTCTGGGTGCCCCACACCCTGATGCCGGTTCGTGGTTTGTCCCTCCTTGGACTAATGTCGGTAGGTAGTCACTACTGCTGACCAGGAGTACTCCACAAGTCTTGCCCTTTCAGAGATGCTCTGACCCAGTGGTCTTGTCTTAACAATTTGGCCCTTGTCAAAGTCGCTCAGGTCTTTACTCCTGCCCATTTCTCCTGCATCAAACACGTTGACTACGAGAACTGATTATTCCCTAACCATCTAATCTACCCAGACCTTGACATGTGCCCTTTGGAGTTTGGAGATGATCAACGTTATTCGCTTCATCTGTGAGTGGTCATAATGTTTTGAATATTTTAAACATAAGCATAATATAACTGGTGTGTCTCCCTGGTCAATAAGCCAAATCTAGACACATCATATAACTGGCTTTGTAAAACTGGAGACAGAAGGTATTGCCTAGAAACATGGCCGCAGGAAGATGTCTTGAGGAGGGGGAGTTGTGGATATTGAACACACAGAAGATGCGTGCCTGTCAGCCATAATGATGTGCGTCTTGCCGGCTAACAGACGGACCACTGGAATCTTGTCAGAGGTGTTGAGGCAGCATGGCGGGGACCCTTCACTTCCACATACAAAATATGTATGCAGTATTAGTACTTTGAAATGATTAATACATTATTGTGATTAATCACAGTCTTTTGCAGTTAATTGAGATTATTCATCATTTTAGAATGTGTTTTAATTTGGTTAAAAAAGCAGTGCATTACGTTAAAGATATACTGTGTTTTATTGTAAACTATGAACAGAGGTTGACTTGGATTAAAAAAGTGTGAGCTGTTCCAAAAAAAATGAAATTAGCGCCTATCACAATCAAGACAGTTTCCCCTCGAGTCAAGCATTGATAATGGTGCTTGTGACGGTTCTGAGATTCAAAAAAGCAAAAAAGAGTTAATGGTGATAAAATGGCAGATCAAGTTTCTACCTGATGATTCCTTTCTGTCACGGCCCACAGCCCACCTGGTCATCCCTGACCTTGTCTGCCTGGTTGTGGATCTGGATACAGCCCATCTGTATTTATTGAACACGGTCATCTGAACATGCTAAAGGATTGATCTGACTCATATAATCTTCAGTCAGTACAGTCAGAGTGGCCACCCTTCAGAATCCAGCTCCTCTCTACGTCTCTTCTAAGGTTCCAACTTTAATGGTTTTTCCTAGCCGCCGTGCATCAGTTTCATGTGGTTGATTGCTCTTTGGGGTTTTAGGTTGGGTATCTATATAAGCATTTTGTGGTAACTGCTGATATAAAAAGGGATTTATAAATAGGATTGATTGATTGATTGACTTGGCCATTCAAAAAACCTTCCACTCCTTGTCCCTGAAAAACATCTTGGTGGCTTTAGCAGTATGTTTCGGTTCATTGTCCTGCTGCAAGTTGAAGTGGCTTCCAATGAGTTTTGAGCCATTTGGATGTATCAAAGCAATCAAAGTGTTAGTGCACTTTCTGAATTCATCCTAATGCTGCTGTCAACGGTGAGATCAGCAAAGAAGAAAACATCATCCAGTCTCAGTGTCAGCTATACATGTGCAAATCATAACAGTTCTTTCATTTCTCCTCCTGCCATCACTCTGGAACATGTTATTTATGTTTCAGAAGGTATTGTGGATGCTGAAAGAGTTTATTTTGAATGTTGAACAATAATGGATGTTGAGTTTGTTTTGGCACGTTTAAAGTCTTGGCTGTCTCTGATTTATTCTGAATCATCTGCATTATTATGGCCTGCTTTTTGTGCTTTGCCACTTTGGTCCTCTTGGTTTCTCAGACACCACTAACCCAAACCCAAATGCAAAATTTAAAATCAAGACTAGACATTGATAGCTCATGGTTGCATGCGCTAAAGATGCAAACAAACAAATGTGCCTAATGTCTAATGTTAGCCATTTTAGTTGATGTGAAAATTAGGGGTGTGCCTACTTTTTCCGCATAAGGCAATTGCATTTCTGTTGATTTTAAATGCATAAATGGTTTCAAAGTTTAACCTTTAGTAGGATTGGTTGAATTGTCTTAACTTGATATCTGAATGTGACTGGAATTAAGCTCATATATCCATGTGTCCAAATACATAAAAAAGAACACTTTCCAGGGGTGTTCTAACTTATTCACATGGCACATGTGTGAAAAATATTCACATGGTGTGAAAAATGTGCTGCTTATTCACATGGTGTGAAAAATGTGCTGTATTTCGAAAAATCCATATTGGTTTAGCCAATATGGATGAAAATGAATTCAAATGACCATTCACAGTGTGTACTTTAACTGAATCATAATTGTATCATTCCAATCATACTGGATTGTTGGAATACAGAGCCAAAACCACATCTAGTGACATGCTGCAAATACATATGGACTGCACTGTATGTTATATATCTTTAACATAAAGCCCACTGGATCATCTGTTTTGTTAAAAGACCATCAGGAGGGTAAGGCAGTCTGTCTTCGTGATGAGTATGTAACAAGGACGCGCAAAGAAGACGCACGCTCTCTCACCCGGCGCGGTGTTCGGTGTGCGTCATCACCGCCCTTCTAGTCACGCCGCTCCTCCTCCCACGGCACTGTCATATCTTGTTATTGCACACACCTGGTGTCCATTCCCTGGGTACAAGCCTGGCGTTGGGTTCAGTTGGTACAAGCCTGGCGTTGGGTTCAGTTGGTACAAGCCTGGCGTTGGGTTCTGTTGGTACCAGCCTGGCACTGGGTTCTGTTGGTACAAGCTTGGCGTTGGGTTCAGTTGGTACAAGCCTGGCATTGGGTTCAGTTGGTACAAGCCTGGCGTTGGGATCAGTTGGTACAAGCCTGGCGTTGGTTTCTGTTTGTACAAGCCTGGCATTGGGTTCGGTTCCTGCAACCCAGTACGAAAAATAATTTACAGTTCTATCTGACGTCCCAATAGCTTCGCCGTCTTATCTTGGGCCAGTTTGGAAATGTCAAGCTACTTAACACTACTCATGGCTGCAGTTTGCTCCACAAAAGGACAACCAATACAAGGGAGGTTAAAATTACTTTTTATGCTTCAGTAATGTTGGAAAAAGTAAGATGAGAACATACTTAATTTGATGTAGCGTGTTTTTAATCAACGAACAAGAATGCTAACCGTCGCTGGATACGTAAACATATCAGAATTATGTTTATTTTATAAATCATCAGTCTCAGCTAACTTGTTGCAATAAAACATGGATCACTGATGCACACAATGTATGTGCAATAACAAGTTTTTGTCAAATAAGGTTGTTACTGTATATAGTAAGCAGATAACAATGTTGAGTAGCAAAAAAGTAGCGTAACTATCTAACTGTGTGCGCAAATCCAGCTGCTAACACCTTGCTTGTGGCATGGTAAGTTATCATTATTTCATGTTTTTAATGCTAAGCTAAGCATTAATGTCACTGCCATGTTCAAATAGCGGAATTACCAAACAACTGTCATGCTCTGCATAAATTACGTCTCATCTGATTAATGTTGGTAGACAGGGCCAGTTCTAGGCAGGAGTAGCATAAGCAGTCCGGTAGGCAGACCGCTAGGGAGCCCCCGACCGATAGGGGAGTGGGGACCCCAAATTTGGAATCATTAATCTTATCATTAGTATTAGTTTGGGACCAACCATTCATAATTTAAGCTTTTGAACAAAACATTTTTTATTTCAAACCAAATTTGAACTCATTCTAATATTGCCATTAATTGATATTAACTTCCGAAATTTATGCAATTAATCACAACTAATTATTTTATTTGTTTGACAGCACTTGAAAAAGTTTGTCTCTGAATGCCTTTTTAGTGGAATTATTTGACTGACAATTTAAAACTTTTGTGATTTTGATTATGTGTGGTTAACTCTAGATATTTGCTTATATATTCCACTATTTAATGTTTTAAATAAACAGCCCAAAAGTAGATAACCACCTTTATTACCTTTGTGAACACGTTTTCATACCAAACCTTTATTGCATACGCTTTATTCTCCCTATGTAATTTCAATAAAACTCATACTTTTTGCAGTAATCATGATTAAATACATTCAGCACCTGCTCAAAGCTCCAATAGTTGAGCTGCCTAGGATCAATTCTTACATTTCAATTACCTAATAGTAATATTGGAGTTGTGTCATGCTTGCCCTGAAAATGTGTCAGCTAGAGTGTTGTAAATCACGCTTCCACTGGACTCTGGAGCTGTAGAAATGTTTTCTCTGGAGTAAAGAATCACACTTCACTATCTGGCAGTTTGATGGATGAAACTGGGTGTGGCAGATGTCAGGAGAACACTACCTACTGGAATGCATCATGCCTACTGTAAAGTGTGGTGGAGGAGGGATAATGGTCTGGGACTGTGTTTCAGGGTTTGGGCTAGGCCCCTTCCAGTTCCAGTGAAGGGTCATCTTAATGCTACAGTATACAAAGACATTTTAGACAAATGGGTGCTTCCAACTTTGTGGCAACAGTTTGGGGAAGGCCCTTACATGTTCCAGCCTGACTGTGCCCCTGTTTACAGTATATTCGACAAGGTTGGTGTGGAGGAACTTGACTGAACTTCACAAAGCCCCAACCGTTTGGTCATATAGTGTATTTTGAAATGTCACAAAAAAGAATGAAACGTGAAGGTTCTTTCAATTGCAACTTGCAGTATCTGGTATTCAGTGCAAGTAAATGAAAAACAGAGCAACTAATATTCAGAATATCAGTCTATATGAGGTGATTACATTTTCATAGCACACAAGTCAGGAATTGCTTTCATCAATGGTACTAACTGTTAACCTTTAAAGGACCCACTTTTTTACAGTGTAGGTGAACACAGTGTACCACCTTTCCAGCTTAGGGGCATGATTTTATTAGTCCATATAGTGATGTACCAGTTACCAACTAGAAGAGAACTTTTATTCATTTATACCGTTTAACCCTGTTTCACTGAAAAAAGCAATGAGGGCCCCCACAAACACTTTGAGGGCCCCATGTTTGAATAGAGGACCTGAATCAATATGCTTGAGATGTACTTTATTTCAGTTGTATGTTTTGATTGGTCATGTACACACAATCCAAAAGACATTCCACACAAAAAATATGCCTTGCAGATTTCCCCTACACAATACTGGACAAACAAACAAAAATGAGATAAAATGCAGCCCTGTAGATATGGATTAGGGTGTGTTCCCTCCTTTACTTACTAAGGTCAGCTGTTTCCTTTGTTTTTGGTGACGTTATGGGCGAGGTTGTTAATTAATTATGCTCTTGGTGTCGTGCGAGTCACATGGACATGGATTAACCAGACGTAAAGCAGAGGTCGATTTGCATTCAATGTCATTTCTAACTGCAACTTAACAAATTCTCTTTAGTTTTAATTTTTTTCAATTATTTCAATTATTGTGATGTCTTATTATATTTTAAAAACATTTTCATTAATTGGTTGGAATTGTTAAATTAGAAACAGTTATTTTGTGCACATCTATTGACAACTACATTTCTAGTCAAACAACAATACAACTAGGAACCTGAGAATGTCATTACACAGATTTTATAATTGAATGTGACTACAACTTATTTTCATTTAATGTTTGATTTCATGGATCTTTGAAATTGTAAGAGAATGTTTTGAAATAGCGAGCCTTTTAAATCAGCGTCCAGACTTTGAAATAATCCACCAGAACCTATTGAAGCACATACAACTGCTTTGTGAACAAATGTCACCTTTGGATCAGGTGTGTCCCGTTCAATATTCTGGGGGAACATTTCCATAGTGTGTTACCAATTTTTTTCTTGTAGACTATGGTCCCAGCTGCCTTGAGATTGACAATATTCTCCCGTGTAGTTCTGGGCTGATTCCTCACTGTTCTCATGATCATTGCAAATCCACGAGGTGAGATCTTGCATGGAGCCCCAGACATAGGGAGATTGACAGTTCTTTTGTGTTTCTTCCATTTGCGAATAATCGCACCAACTGTTTTCACCTTCTCACCAAGCTGCTTGGCGATGGTCTTGTAGCCCATTCCAGCCTTGTGTAGGTCTACAATCTTGTCCCTGACATCCTTGGACAGCTCTTTGGTCTTGGCCATGGTGGAGAGTTTGGAATCTGATTGACTGATTGCTTCTGTGGACAGGTGTCTTTTATACAGGTAACAAGCTGAGATTAGGAGCACTCCCTTTAAGAGTATGCTCCTAATCTCAGCTCATTACCTGTATAAAAGACACATGGGAACCAGAAATCTTTCTGATGGAGTGGGGATCAAATACTTATTTCACTCATTAAAATGCAAATCAATTTATAACATTTTTGACATGCGTTTTTCTGTTTTTTTTTGTTGTTATTCTGTCTCTTACTGTTCAAATAAACCTACCATTAAAATTATAGACTGATCATTTTTTTGTCAGTGGGCAAATGTACAAAATCAGCAGGAGATCAAATATTTTTTTCCCTCACTGTAAATTGTGTAATAGATCTGTTATCATTGTTTGTAAGGAAATATTATACAGATAAAATCAAATATACAAATCCCAAAAGCTAAAGGATTAGTGTTAGAGCTGTTTGGGGAAAAAACTTAGATCTCTACAACTTGATAATCATAGTGGATTTGTGCATGAATTTAAGAGCTGATAATAAAGTTTAACGTTAAGCCAGTCATGGTTGGAAAGCCACATTGCCCATACTTGAGTTATGAAATCTCCTATATTTCTTGTTTCTATGTATTTTAAAATCACTTCAACAAAGTAAAGTTTCAGTTGTCCCAGTAATAGTCCTCTATCTGTGGAATGAATAAATGATATCACTCAGCACGTTTAGCCTCTCCTGGAGCTGATCAGCTGTCTGTCTGATTTTCTGGATGAACTTCATGGTCTCTGATCTGACCTCAGGCTTGGGTTCAGAAACTGGTTCTTCACATTCAGGGTTCAGCTCCATGGAGTCTGTGATCTCCTTTGCCTGTCGGATGTTGTGGATCTCTTTGACATTTATGGCGATGAAGAACACATCAACTACTATAAAAAAAACAGAGAATTCTCCTGTTGCCACTTCTGCCACACGCACTGCCCTGGCAGTTTGGGCAACCATGTTGCCAATGTTGGCCCCTTGGACCAATTGGACAAGCTCTGGAATGGCCCCTAGGCCCCTCCCAATTCTTGCTCCAGCATTCAACAGTTGCCCAGCATTGAAGTTGTCACTTCCTGTGTCAAAAGAGCCACTCAGAAACTTTAAATCCTCAGAAAGGTATTCTATAGAGACCACCACAGAGTTAATCTTCTCTTTTTGGTTCAAATAATTATGTTTTTAATATATTGAAAAAAATAATTAAGCATGCAACTTGTCATAATTTTTTCGCGCACATATTCTTTTTCAATTGAGGTAATCCCACAAAGTAATCTTTTTTTTAAGTATCTGTAATCTGATTACAATATTTTAGCTGGTAACATAACGGATTACAGTTACTGTATTTTTGTAATCCGTTACATGTATACAGCTCCGGAAAAAATTAAGGAACCACTCCTAATTTTTCTTAAATCAGCATCCTTACATGTATGGCAGCCATTCCATTCCAGTGTCTGTTAAATTTCAACACAGACACACCTCATTTTACTTAACGAGGTACTGATTAGGTGATTACCTGAACCAAATCTAATTTAATGAGGAAAAGTATAAAAACCACTGCTGTGGTCATCACTGTCCTCTTGCAATAAGACCAGCTGGATGGCAAAAACAGTGCAAGTAGTAACTCAAAGGTAATTTGAATGAAAAAATAACTATTCAGCATGACAAAAGAGTTGAAAAAAAAGCTTTGAATGAGGAAAAGAAGGGTTCAATTCTGTCTTTACTGACAGGGAGATATAGTGAGCATCAGGTTGCTTCCATCCTGAAAATTTCAAAGATGGCAGTTCATAAGAAGGTCAAGCAACAGACATTAGGGACAACAAAGCTACAGACTGGCAGAGGGCAAAAATGACTGTCCACTAACCGAGATTATATCATTCAACAATCGTAGGATGACATCAAGTGACCTACAAAAAGGATGTCAAACAGCAGAGCTAGAAAAAAAGCCCTTCATCAATGAGAAGCAAAGAAGAGCCAGGCTGAAGTTTGCAAAAAACCATAAGGATTGGATTGTAGAGGAATGGTGTAAGGTCATCTCTGACGAGTCAAATTTTCAGCTTTGTCCAACACCTGGTCATCTAATGGTTAGACGGACACCTGGAGAGGCCTACAAGCCACAGTGGCTCGCACCCACTGTGAAATTTGGTGGAGGATCGGTGATGATCTGGGGATGCTTCAGCAAGGCTGGAATCGGGC
>JACXGI010013322.1:0-21051 GCA_016801175.1 Esox masquinongy | reverse complement strand
GGCTGAAAACTAACGTGCACTCAAACAAACGGGGGGGGGGGGCGTTCTCTCACCCACACAATCATTAACCTCCTGACACCCAACACAAACACGTCCTAGCATTTGCTTATTTTGTTAAGATCTGGCTTTTGTGAGAAGGCAGAAAGGAAATGGTGGAGGGCAGGAGGCGAGGTAAACATCTGTCGTGGTGTTTACCGGATGGATGTGCTGTTTGTTTGCCTGTAGAGTGGGAAGCAGCCAGGAATGCACCGGAGCCGGTGAAGGAGCCGGTGAGCCAGCCGGTGAGCCAGGCTGAACCCATGGCTCCCGCCAACACCCAGCCGAGCCAACCAGAGGCCTTCAGCCAGCAGGTCACCATGATGCCCGTGCAGGTGCCCACCCGTCAAATATAGTGACAGCGTTCATGTGTTGTTGTCTGTGCGCACTTTTATCCTCCTGATGATTGTGTGTTTGTGAGACAAATAGTCAGCGGAACGCCTAAAGTGAAGTCTTCCAGGACAACCGTCTCTTTCCGGGTGGATAACTTGACGTGACATGGCCCTTCGTTGACCGTTCTCCATCTCCTATGACCTCTGTTCCGAGTGGTTAATGGGTTCAGTCAGTCAGGTGTTGTGAAACTGAACCCCATGGACGTCCTGTGATTAGTGCTAGCTGTGTGCCCGGTCTGTAGGAGGCTTCGCTTTAAGTGTTTAGTCTGGTCTTAGGGTTTTCCTCCTGACTCGTGACAGGGTTGTTGAGTGAACGCAGGATAGACAGACACAGCCGCTGTTCGTTTGTTCATGGGTGGTCTCCATGACAAGGGTTGGCTCAGCGGGTGGGGGAAGTGTTTTGGCTGTGGGGTTAGTATCCAGCTCAGAGGACATCCACACTGTCGAGGTTGGGGTTATGCATACTTAAGGCTGTTGCATGCTTCCGAGTTGAGGCTTTGGCTTCAGTTAAGTGTTTGTTCTTTTGATCATTCCAGACAGATGTCTGCAGTAAGTCTCTTCTTAATTAATTCTGTACTGTCAGAATTCATTTGGCTCCATAGTCTCTACACCCGTAGTCCGGCACTTATTTTTATGAACTGTTCTCCAGTCACAACATGTATATGAACACAGACATGCTCCCTGTGCCCTGTCCCAGCTCCCCGTGACCCAGGCCGTCCCTGCCGGGGGTCTCGTCCCTCAAGCCTTCCCTGTTTCCATGACGATGCCCCCGCCAGGTTACGGCCCCCCGCCCCCTTTCCTCAGAGCAGGGTTCAACGCCTCCCAGCCTCCTCCGGGTAAGACAGCGCTGCCGCCTGTCAACAGTCTTGCATTTATATTATCACGTTTGGTTTTGGATAATGAAGTAATGTCTCCGTCTTGTAGGCTTCATGCAGGCACCGGGCGTTCCTCAGCCAGCAGGGATGGGCTCTGCCCCTACAAGTAAGGGCCAGATCATGGGTTGCATTTTACCGAAATGTTCTTAGTTTCGAACACTGACTGTTGGTCTCCCGTAGCTTCGGTGCAACCCTCCATGACACAGACACCGGACGGCATGAAGGAGTCACCGTACGGCGCCAACGTCCCGGGCGGCTTCATGCCCACCGCCATCCCCGGGCAGAGGGTCTTCAACCCGCTTCAGCCTGGAGGTCAGACGCAGCCGGGAGCCAGTGACAAGACGGGCCAGTCTGCCGACGGCGTGGACCCTGCTGCCGAGTTAACGCTGCAAGGTGAGACCCCGCCCAGTGATTACCCCAAGGTTTTAGGTGGCGGTTGCCCCGTTCTTTATGTTTGGAAAGTGTTGTCACCGTTCTCACGGCAGTGCTCTTCCGTGTCTCCACAGGTATGCAGAATGCCATGAGTCGCGGGATGGGTCTTCTGGGGATGCACCCCGCCGCTTCCCTCCCCCACCCCCTGCACCAGCAGGGCCTGCCTGGCCAGAGGATGCCGGGGCTGCTGCCGCTGGATCTCCGGCCCAGTATGCTCCAGGGAGCCGGGGCTCGCTTCCCCCTCCTGATGCAGCAGGGCTTGTCCCAGCAGAACCTCCTGGACGCCTCCCTCCACGCCCAGGCCCGTGCCAGGGCGGCGTCCCAGATGGACCACTTCAACCGGGCCGAAGGGGTCTTCAACCGGGCACCCAACCCCCCGAACGAAAGCGCGCCCAAGGCTGAGAATGAGCCCCCCTCCGGGGCCGACGATAGCCAGCAAGGGGGCGACCAGGACTACCGCTTCCCCCCGCCCCAAGAGAAGCAGAGCACGGGCCTGCTGAGGACCCCTCCCCTGGAGCACCGGGAGAACATGGGTGGTGGCGGTGGGAGACCTGCTGGTATGGCTGGAGGAGGAGGCCGACCCCCCCTGCTCCAGACCCCAGTGAGGGAGCCAGTGAGGGAGCCGGCCAGAGACAGCGTGGTGGGTCGGCTTCAGGCTCTCGCCGGGTTCACCCCCCAGAACCAGAGTCGCTGGGGGCCACCCAGAGGGGACTTCGATGAGCGCGACATGCGGGCCTCGCCGGCCGGGGTCTCCAAGGGCTTCCAGGAGGAGCGTCCTGGCACCAACCAGGGGCAGAACTTCCCCAACCGATTCGAGAACCAGAACCGCCCTGGTGCTGCCGGTGGGGTAGCCGGAGGAGGTGGTCCTGGTGGTGGTGCTGGAGGAGGAGGTCCGAGCTGGAATCTCGGTGGAGCAAATTCTGCCGCGCCGTTTGCAGAGGCAGACATGGCGCAGGACTTGGATGAGCGCCGGCGTCCCTGGGAGAGACAGCAGCGGGACCGCGATGATCGGGACGACCGGGACTTTGACTTCAGGAAGGAGATGAACGGCAACCGCCGTGAGAGAGACCGGGACCGAGAGGGCGACCGCGAGAGAGAACGGGACCGCGAGAGAGAGAGAGACCGTGGCAACCGTGAGCGTGGCAACCGTGAGAGAGAGCAGGAGCGCGAACGCGAGAGAGAGCGTGAAAAGGAGAGGGAGAAAGACCGGGAGAGGGACCGCAACAAGCGTGGGGCCTGGACACCCCTACTCCCTCTACCACAACCACTTCTCCCTACTCCTACCCTGACCCCAGCGCTCTCCCTGACCCAAGGCAAACCTCAGGCCCTGCTTCAACTACAGTCCAGGCTTCAACCTAAACCTGGACTCCTGAACAGACCGGGTCTGCTTCAGACTCCAACCCTCCGCTCTCTAACACCACAGGCCACAAACAAGTCCCTTCCTCAAGGCCTGTATCTGTCTACGACTCAAGCTCCGCCCCAGTCCACCCAGTCTCCACCTCAAGCTCCGCCCCAGTCCACCCAGTCTCCGCCCCTGTCCACCCAGTCTCCACCTCAAGCCCCGCCCCTGTCCACCCAGTCTCCACCTCAAGCCCCGCCCCTGTCTACCCAGTCTCCCCCTCAAGCTAAGAATGACGCCCTCTCCAATCCTGAGCCCCAGCCAGATGTCCAGACCCGTGCTCCCCCGAAGGCTGAATCATCACCCCAGGCCGAGTCCTCTTCTCAGAACCAGACAGCACCACAAAACCAGGCTCCCCCTCAGGCCGGGTCACCGCCCCCTGCGGAGTCCCCTTTCCAGGTCCAGTCACAACCACCACAAGCGCCCAGGACCCCTGAGGAGAACACTGAGGAGAAACCCCAGGAGGAACCCGTTGAAGAGCCTAAACCCACAGAGGGACCTCCGTCTCAGTGGGTCAACGGGACGGGGACGGGGATGGACAGTGACACAGTGGCCGAGCCCCCACCAGATCGGCCGGCCATCCCGACCCTCTCCCCCACTGCCGCGCCCACGGTGTCAGCGGTGCTCTCACACAGTCCCGAGGAACGCCAACTACTGCAGGAGCCCCTGGACGTGCAGCAGACACGGCCGCGTACCTCCTCTTCCTCCTCCCCTCAGGATGTAGACAATGAAGTGAGTGGTCCGGTGGAGGAGTCAGAGAAACTGCCAGTGGTAGAGCAAACAGACACTGAGGGGACATAACCATCACTCAGTAGGTAAAGATCATTTTGTAAAGTTGTCTCTTCTCTGTACTCATGTCAGCGACCCACAGGACCCTGGGTAGTAATTCACATATGTTGTCTGATAACCTAACAAATGATTTTATCTCTCACATAACGGTGTACTTCAATAGATGGCTCGCTAGCTGATTAAATGGTAGGTGAATTTTTTTTTTTTTTTTTTTTTTTTTTAATAATTTTATTTCTTTCCTTTTTTTAGTAAATGCCACCCCTTGATTTTAAGCTAGGTGAATTTTAATGAAAACTGCTTGCCAAAATGTTTGAATTGTAAATGAGAAAAAGAGCGTTGACCTTCCTATGGAAGAGTGTAAGGATCCTGGCTGTTTCCCGTGGATTGACTCCAGATTACAGAATACTTGAAAACAGTAGTCGCTGGCCTGTTCTGTCTCTTCTGTTAAATTATGCTGCTGCAAAGTCTAAAATGAATGCCTTTGTGGTGTCCTATATGCTTCTTGTCTAAAAGCAGAATATAGCCTACATACAGTGAGAACAGTACAGTTGAAAGATTAAAAACATGACCTGTGTTATCCTAAATATAAATGTATGTGATTTGTTCATAACGCATTGATTCAAAGGACAAAGTAAGCCAGAAAAAAAGGCAAATCCTTAAAAAGAGGATGGATGAGTGTTGGGTGCATTCTGTTTTAGTTTGAAATAAACATGCTCTGTTTGTTAACATGCTTTAGGACTGTATTTTCTGACCCAGGACCAGTGGAATAATGCCTTACACAGACTATATACATTTATCTGCAGTGTCACATACAAACAGCTGTGTCACTGCAGTAATTAGGCCATAGACCTGATCTCGTTGTACCCCATTAAGTCAGGCAGGATGTTGAAGTGCCTGTGCTTTGACATCCATCCATTCTACATTGCTCTTTAGTGTGTTGTTTGCAACCAGGGTTCATTTGTTATGACTCAGTCTTTGCTCACTCTGTAATTCCCTGTGCTTTAGTTGGGTGGGTGACTGTTTGGAATCAGACTGTGCCTTTTTGAATTGATTCTTGTTCTGCATGATTACACCAAATGCACCACACTGTGCTCAACGCCCTGCTTTGATTTCCCTGAGACTGTACAACCCCCCCCTCCCCCGGAGACTTCCGTCTCTCCAGCCAACTGTCGACACAGACAATACCCCCCCCCCTCCCCCGTCTGTGTGGTCATAGCTGGGCGGGGTCCATCCAGGACTTAGACCTCTGTGTGTTGGGGGAACCAGTCTTAACTCCATAGTTGTGTGCATGCAGGCCTGTAGCCATTTATTCTCCTCTTGTCTTGTTCACCTCATACTACTACAGTGCATTTCTGTTGAGACATACTACACTACCAGGAACATTTCAATATTCTGAGGTACTCTCAGACAAGCAAATGTTAATAACAGAGTTGTGAAATTTGAATAAAGTTAAAGGTACATCAGCAAATTTTCCCCTTATTGTTGTAAGTCCTGATTTGAGTCGTTTAGACTCTAGAGTCCGTTCTCACACCATTCCACCCCCTGGCTTGGCTTCTGTTGACTATAGGCAGGCTGTCTGGGTGGGTGGAGGGGGTGGCAAGGCAGCAGGCTTATCCACTTCTTTCCCACTCCCATCTATGATATTCCAATCATGTTCTTCTATAATCGATTTGATTTTTATTATTCATTTAAGTTGAGAACAGGTTTTTCTTGGATGAACAGTTGAATTCAATGAACAGTTGAATTTATTTGCCTTATCAATGACCACATCACACACTGACGGGGCGGGGGGGGCGTATTAAATAGAGACTTGGACTTTAATTCCACATCTTATAAAACCTGGCCCAAATATACGGAGGTCCGTTGCAGACTGTTTACACATCCTTCACACCTACGTCGATAAAGGTGTCTCAGTACTGTCTCAGGTTTCAGCTGTGAGGCAATATTCTGACAAGAAGTGCAGACAATGCGAGGAGTAGCATTGACATGCCAGAGTATTATTCCTGTCAGAGTTATCAGAAGATGCACATAAACCAGCCATCTGGTGTTGGCTGTATCCATGCGTACACAGAGCAGAACAAAGAGTGGAGGAGTGATGGGGGATGGCCGTGTTGCTGCTCTGCTGCCAGGAAAGCATTCTATGCCTGGTCGGGGGGAAGTACTTAGTCAGCAGAGCTCTCTGGGAGCACATGTCCCCCTGTGCATTTTGGCCCGGGTTAACTGCTGCTAACGTCCTTTAGCAACTGCAGTTAGCTTGCTAATAAGATAACCTTAAACGTGCGCCATTGATTATTGTGCCTTCTCATTGTAGTTTATTAACGTACATCTAGGTGTAGTCTAACAGTCCAGGGAGGAGTGCAACACTAGCCTGATGCACTGCCCTGCTAGATCAACAGTCAATGCAGATTAAAATGGTGCAGTCGTGACTGGGGCTTGTCTCATTTGGAGGGTTTGCACCTGTGTGAAATCTGTACGGATTCGTAGAGACAACCGGTAAGAATACAGTCTGATACTCTTTCCTCTCACTTCACTGTGTCCCGGTAGACGGGCAGGTCAGCTCAGTGCCTCGCAGCCGGACAGACAGTAAGCCACCATCTGACCTCGGGGGAGGAGAGGAGGCTTCAGTGCAAACAAGCAGTACACACTGACACTCGTGTACACACACACACACACACACTATACATACCAAGTACACACTCGCACCGCACACACACCCAGCCAGCCAGCCAGTCAGTCCTTCACGCTGCAATAAAAGCCTAACATCCATGGGAACTCGCACCCTAACCGTGTTATCTGTTATTATGGTGGTGTGTGGCGAAGGGCAGCCGTGCCAATGGTATTACATTTCAGCGTGCCCCTAGTATCACAGCCATCCACAGACGGTCAGATTAACAAAACATCACAGTCAAAGGTCATCTCAAACTTGTAGATGCCCTTTTTTAGTGTAATCAACACAGGCTAAGGCAGTGATAGGCAAGATTTGGCCCAGTGAAGATTATGGATAAAAGAAACACTCCACTGAAACTTCTAAAACTAGACAGAGGTTGTGAATTATAATAGACCTATATAATTTCAACAGCTCTTTTTTCGGGCCCTCAACTTGTTTAGAGCATACAAAAAACAATTTGAAAAGATACAGGCTTATTGATCCTGACCGTGGCCCTTGGGCCAAAATGAGTGAACCCTCCAGGGCTAATGGGATAATGATTTTTAGCTATTAATTCCCCAGCATCTGACAATTATAATGATCTTAATAACAATAATCTTCACACTGGAGGTGTATTTCAACTGTAAATTAGAATGCAGCATGGAGAGGTGTGTATGTGGCTACAAGGAAAGCCGATTCCACGCTACGTAAAGCCTTACAGAAAGTCCTAGTCCTTGATTACCATCCCTACACTGTTCAAACCTGTCTTTGCCCAGGGCTTTAGACTCAGTACATTCCTATGGAATCCTATGATGAGGGCCCAGCAAGCCAGGGTGTTGGGGGTCTTTGCCAAGTGGGCTCATGCCACGCACAACCTCCACATAGGCCCAGAAGGACGGAGTCTGACCTCTGCCTGTCTGGTACCCAGCGGGGGGGCTGGCATCACTATTAACGGCAGTGAAACAGGAACAGAACTTCATCCCTCCCTACCTGGCAGCAGTACCTGGGTCAGAGTAAATATCAGAAGGGTTGTTTTTTTTGCGGTCTAATGCCAAAACAGAAGTTCCCTATCGTGAGGAACTTAATTAGTTTTTGGCCCTAAGACAGCAGCACTAGGTCGTTTTTTCTTGTAAAAATAGTTTTCCTTAAGGGAATTATCTAATCTCTCCACAATTCTGTTTCACAATTGGCCATCATTCCCAGATGGTCCCCTAGGTTTTCAAGTCCTATTTTTCAGGTTTACTATGTACTAATGAGCATATGACGTCTACAGTACAGGAGTATGCGCTTAAAGTATGTTGATGTGGATCAAGAACCCAGTGAGAACACTAGCTGTCCATTAGGGGTCACTGTGGGGCTACTGCAGACACAGATCTACCATGAGGCCTTTGTTTTTCAGTCGTGACTCGTGTGTGTGTGTGTGTGTGTGTGTGGCAGACAGACATTCTGAAAAACTGCAGCGGTTCACTTCTTTCACAGCTTGCCACAGCCAATATACTGTAGGACACAGAGATTTTCTCTAGACCAGGGCTCTCCAAACCTGTTCTTGTAGAGCTCCTATCCTGTAGGTTTTCACATCAACATTAATCATGTACACCTGATTCTAATTATTAGATGGATGAAAAGAAAAATCGTGTTAGTAACAACTGGGTTTGGAGAGAACCTACAAGATGGTAGCAGTACAGGAACAGTTTGGCAGCCCTGCTCTAGACAACAGCCAGAGATTTGAAATTGTTAATATAGTTACTGAGGCGCTGTCAGATTAATTTTCACTATCTTTTAATATATGTTAAGAAAGGAAAATGGGACATCTAAGTCTGGTACTTAATCTATATATTGATTTTGGGCTGCTGCATTCTTAATCAAAGTCATTGATTAGATGAAGAGAGTTGTTAAATCAGCTTGTATCTGTTGTTGCTCACTGCATTTATATCCTACCTCAGTGGGCCAGAAGAGTGTATAACAGAAAGAAATGGAGGAGAGGTCAGAGAGGAGATTAGGAGTCCACTAACTGAGTTGTGGATGGCTGGTTGGTCGGTTGAGTCCCTGTTTCAGCTGTTGGGATAGTAAGTATTCTGTCCATGGGTATATCTCAGCAGACTAGGGACCACTTGACTTGGGTCTCCCATGGCCCACACAGCAGGCTGAATAGTTCTGTTCCCCGTGGTCCACACAGCAGGCTGACTAGTTCTGTTCCCCATGGCCCACACAGCAGGCTGACTAGTTCTGTTCCCCGTGGCCCACACAGCAGGCTGACTAGTTCTGTTCCCCGTGGCCCACACAGCAGGCTGACTAGTTCTGTTCCCCGTGGTCCACACAGCAGTCTGACTAGTTCTGTTCCCCGTGGTCCACACAGCAGACTGACTAGTTCTGTTCCCCATGGTCCACACAGCAGACTGACTAGTTCTGTTCCCCGTGGTCCACACAGCAGTCTGACTAGTTCTGTTCCCCGTGAAAAAGTTTGATATTGCCTTGTGTGTGCTGGATGTTATTCAGCTGCTCTTGGAAAATGCTATTAAAAATATTTTTTAAATTCTCTAAGTGGAATCAGGCAGATGGCTTAATCTCAGGGAAGGGCATAGTTTGCAAATCAGTTGACTGAATGTTTGAATAATGTGTGGGGGAATGCCTATCAGGAGCAGAAATGTCGGCCATCACCGCCTGAATACTAACACAGGTGTCGCCATTTGGAGTTTTTGCAACAATTGCACACGTGACATACATTCAATAATCATTTACAATATGGAAGTATATCTATAAATTAGATAGGACTGCACCACAATTCAATCCTGGATTTTTACATGTCCACATGATGTTACTGAAGCCTTTTATCAGTTCACCTGCATGGTCTCTCAATAGGTATCCTTCCCTATCACCACTAGCACACACTAATGTCAGAGAAAAAATACACTAGATGGCCAAAATTAGTGTATCGGTCAATACCCACATCTCAGATGAGGAGTTATGACATTGTTAGGGATGGCTCTCATTAGTAAACCATCACTCAGTCCAAATGATCCTGTCCTTTGTCTGAGACAGACAGGCAGGTCTTAAGGTGTAGCCGGGTTAGAGGTCAGAGTTCAGGATTCATCGTCCCTCCTATGTCTAAGTGTGGCAGATAACCGAGCAGTTAGCGCCTCTGACCAGTAAATGTTGGCAGATCGAATCCTTGAGCTGGCCAAGTGAAAACCTACTTATGTCCGTGGGCAAAGCAGATAACCCTAATTGCTCCTGTTAGTCACTTTGGATCTGCTGAATGACTAAATGTAGTGTTCAGCAGCTTCATAGAGGAGAGCAGAGGACTCTGGGAAAGGAAGAGGGAGGTGACTAGTTAGGGAGACCTTAAAAAGCTAAAAACATTCAAAAGGTGTGAAGAGATTTCACCACAATCACTGGGACAGTGGAGGTAGAGAGGGCTTGAAATTGTGAATTTCCCTGACTGAAACGTTCCACGATCCCCCCCCCCCACCCCAACACACAGAATGTGTATCGTCGTTTTGAATAAACAGTCTGTAAAAGCTGCTTATTACAGCGTCTGACTAACCCTGCCTCAGGACATGTCACCTGTTGCAGCGCCCTCTGATCAGAACGGATCATTGTTTCCATCAGGGTGAATGTGTGTGAGCCCCGTCAGAGGCTGTCCCCTTTCCCTCACTACGTTCACATAAAACACACAACCGGTGATTAGCCCTGGAGGCCTGCTCATTTTCCCCTTTGTTTGTTAGGGGCAGAGTAGATTGACTCATGGGAATTGGACAAATTCAGCATGAACAGTATTAAAATGTCAAAATCAATGTTCTTTGAGTTATTTAAAAAATAATAAAAACAAAATGTAATATACAAATTGCAGTTTCTAAGTCAAAAGTCATAGCCTTTTTTACTTAGTGTGCAATTGATTAAAATTGGACATTATTTGCTGAGTACTCTGAGAAGGATCTAGAACATCAACCTTCCCCATGACTGTGAACCCTGAAGGTCAGTGTGCACAAGTCTCTAGAAGAAAGGCTTGCCTTGTGAACAAATCAATAGAAGACAGATCTGCCCTGTCAATTTCAGCCCCCTATGCTCACATGAAGCAGAAAATCCAATGTTGTGCTCCGTAGTTCAGGGCTTCAAACCGGCTACCCGTCCATGGTTTGCTCAAATCTGGTGCGTTGGTTAATCAATGTTGCGCACGAGCTTTCCTATATCCCACTGACTGATGAAACATTAATGATCATGTTTTCTAATGGCCAGTGGGCATCTGGGGTCCCCTGGGACCAGCCCATGCCTCCCCCTCAATATTTAATCTAATTGGGCATCCCTCTCCTTCACACTGATTAGTATCAATTTCCAATGGATCACACTAAGATTGGAAGTGCTGGAAATAGAAATGGCACTCTTTAGTTAACAAGGCCAAAGATATGTATCCGCTCATCCGCTAAACAGAGACAGAAGAGGTTCCATCCTGTTTGAGGGCTGAGGCCGAACTCCTTGAGGGTCTGAGGAACTAACGTCCTCTGGGATGACATCTGTGACAGTCAGGGCCTGCGGTCACCAGTGTGACCGAACAGACCAGGGGCGGGTCTGGAGCGGATGCCATCAGTGTTTGCCAGTGACTGACAAGCCAGGGTTGAAGGTCCATGGCCTGGAGAGTGGAGACAATTTAGAAGCATGCCTCTTTAAACTGCTGCATTCTCCTCTCGGCCTGGCTCCACCCCCAGGGGTATTGTCATCCCATGATGCACTGTGTTTGTGGAAACGATGGATGTGGTCCCAGGACACACATGGCATGTACATGACAGATGAGTGATGGCATGGTGTCCATGAGGAGTCCTGACACCACCATCCCTCCCAACAGTCTCATTTATGACCAGACGCTCCTTGTCCCAGTCAAGTGACCTTACGACAGGGACTTTCTTTGCGTGGGCCACCTGGCGGATCGATCGGGACAGGGAGGCTGGACGTTAGCGGAGAGGCATGGGGGAGGAGGGGTCCCTGGAGAGGCCGGCAAAAATGAGAAGCATGAACCTGGCACGTGGCGGCCGAGAGATTGTCTCCAATGAGAATAACTGTGAGGGGACAGACGGAGAGTGGGCGTGGCCAGAAGAGGCTCCGTGAGGAGTGCACACATTTGTCAAACTGCCAGGGTCCATGCTACTAAAAGGGGGAATCTGGCAGATGACATGTACAGGGTAGAAACAGGCCACTGCAGAGCTAATGAAATGGCCTTCAAATCCTGCTATCTCTCCTCTACGCACACACACACACACACACTGTTGTAGTGACCCCCCCCCCACACACACAGTGGTAGCGACAGACCCATGCTGCTATAATCGGCTGTCGGTCAGGGGGAGGAGAGACAGGAGTCGGGTCCTTTGCCCTTCTCATGGAGACTTAAGCACCAGACACCCACTTTCTTATCTTTTGACTGAGTCAGTCAGAATAACAGAATTCCTTCCACAAACACTGAGAAGCTCGCTGAAGCCCAGCCGACAGGGCACAGTGAAGCAGAGGCTCCACCGCAGAGGAAGACAATGGGATTTCTCAGACCCATTTAAGAGACTTGCGTGTAGCACATTCGCTACGTAGTAATAGCATAGTAAATAAGGGTAAGAATTGTTTGGCACACAGTTGTTTCAACTATAAATACCTTAAACCTGATCTTGTTTTTCGTACATGATGCAGACCTGTTGGCGTCTCTGGGTTTTCTCAGCCTGTAAATGTGGTTGTCATGGATGCCTGGTGTAGGTCAGACCGTTTTAGTGACCTGCTGGCGCCTTATTAACAGTCATTTCCTAAGGCCTGTGAGACAGGCATATGGAGGCTGACCACTACTCTCCACTGTATGTGATTCGGAATTCCCTTCCCATTCTCACCTATGATTGGGTTCATTACAGGGTCTGTTCATCATTAGTGAAAGGGAAATTAACAGAACCACAGCTTATTACTTTAATAAGGTAAATTGGCAGGCCTCCATTACACTCACATTGTATGGATTAATGAAGTAGTGCTCGGCAGGAATTCTGGGTAATTAGGGTAGAACAGATATAAAAAGAAAACAGGCTGTCATTAAACCGAAGTCACAATTCTCTGTCAATACAGTCTTGTATTTATGTGCCTTCTTTATCTGTTTAGTCACTCAAATACCTGCTCATTTATTGTTTTTTCCAACATTCTTTTTAGTTATTTGTTATTTTTAGTGTGTTGCTTCCCTAATTAAGTTAGAATAGTTGTGCCATTACCCTAGATCATATTAAACTTCTGAGTGGTTAATGGAATTTACCCAAGTCAGTTAATTAGAATCAGGCTCGTCCAATTCTGACTTAGAACCTCAGTTGTCTCTATGTCCGCCAGGTGGACTGAACGCTAAAAGGCAATACTGGCTAGGTGTACGTAAAGAAATGTTACATCTGTCATGCCTGTTACATTGGCAACCCTTGAACTCTTGTGAATGAACATTGTTAGGTTTATTCACTTACAGTCATGTATCTAGGAATTGATTAATAGGATAAGCTTTAAACTCATTTATTTTATATCAGCTATTTAAATGGCATCAGAAAATGTTGTTTTTATTAATGTGACTTTCTCTTGGCTCTGGAGTTTTTTTCTAAATCACAAATTCCCCTTATTTCAAGAATGATAACTTTCTCATGCAAAATGTTATATTTGGTAGTCTGGTGGAGCTCCTTGAATAAGGTTGACCTATATATTAGCTGAAGGAGAAGGAATCAGAAGGACCACTACTGTACATGGTCCTCAGAACATTTTTAGATTACTGAGTGATGTCATGGCCACACATCATGCCGAACACTAATCTTCATATTTTCTTTTCCCATTTTTGGACATGTCTGACCTGCTCCTGTATACCAGTACCAGGCTGCTATGGTCCAAAGACAAGACCAACAACATATTTCAACGAGCGTCCGTGGCAAAGTCATGTACCATATGCAACCCACAGAGCTGCACAGGAGCAGAAGTGTACTTCAACAACTGTCCCCTCATATCATACATTTATGCAGTTGAGGTCAGTATATGACTTGAGATTCTCATAAATAACTCAGACCTCCTCATGACTTGTGGTTTGCGTACACTCTGAGTCAGTAGGTCACCTCATTCTCATCAGGCCTAAAGATATCACTTCACTGTGTCTTAATTAGTTCAAATCTGACTTGAACAGAAATTTCAGCAATTTTCAGTCTCAGCAAGACTAACCCGGTTCATGGTTCAATTAAACAATGTGACCTGAGATGTTTCGTTACCAGGCGAGCTCTCTCTTCTCCACGCATAATTACTTAATCAATAACATATTTGTTTAAAGGCCCATTATACATCAGCAGGAAAAACTCCCTTGAGAGGCAGGAATGTAGGTAGAAACCTTAAGAGGAGCCAGACTCTGGGGGTGACCTGTCCTACTATAAAGGCTGTGCCTAGTGGATATTATAAGAGTATGTGGGCTTTTAAAGCCAAATTGTTTAACAATACTTGAAAACAAAGAGATGACCAGTGAGTCAAAATAACATACCCCTCAGTAGTGAATGTAAATGTCAGTTGGCTCTTAGGTGAGCTGGCGAGGCAGTGACAGCAAGGGTGATTTGTCAGTCGAGTGCCTTGTTCATTCTCACATCCCTGGGCCAGACTACTCTAAATCATTTGACCAACTGAAGACATGAGTCTTCAGTAAAGACGTAACGGTTGAGACACTGGAGTGAGACAGTCTCAAGCATTGGAAGGTCCTTCCACAGAAATTGAGCTCTGTAGGGAAAAGCCTCCAGCAGTTTGTTTAGACATTCTAGGACCAATAATTAGGCCTGCGTCTTGTGAATGTAGAGTACATGTAGGTATGTATGGCAGGACCAATTCAGAAAAATAATTAGGAGAATGCCTATGCCTTTTAGGTTAATAATAAAACCTTGAAATCAGCCAGTAACAGGAAGCCAGCGTCGAGAGCCTAGCACAGGAGCAATGTTTATTTTTATGTACTTCCCCTTTCTCATTAATTATCCGTCTCTGTGTCCATCTGCCTGTCTCTTTTCTCTCTCTCTCTACTGTGTGAGTTATTTGGCCCAGAGCTCAGGGTATCCACAACATCAACACGTCTTAGCTCCCAGTCACTCTCAGTGGTGACTCTGATGACTACAGTATATCACCCAATAGGTAGACAGGCATTCGTCTGGACCAGACAGATAATGGGAGCCTTGAGAGCTAGATCCATCAGGTCTGAGGGTTTCTGGCTCAGTGTTCTCCCACACACACACACCCACCCAAACACCCATGCAGTTTTAAATGGCCACTCACACACAAGGCAATTTATCACAGACACTGTATTAAACTTCTTTACTGTAAACAGCTTCTGTACTGTATGAAAGTCACTGATAAGCTGCTTTGATAGTCAGTTCAGTATTTGTCGCCACTGATTCGTCATTAGTTGTCTCATTAGGAGATTTAGTAAGCTTTAGCTTTATCACGGGGATTGCATTTAAGAACCATTTTGGTCAGCTCCAAGAAATAGGCATTTCAAAAAGGTTGCCTTTTATGTTGCACCCCCGGGTTTATACAGTCTTTGTTCTGTTGTAGTCTAGCTGTGCTTTGTAGTGCACCACAGAAACACACAGTTTGTATATAGAAGGTGTTTTTATACAAAGTGATCCTTTCAGAAACCAGTTTTTTTTTGGGGGGGGGGGGTGAGTGACGTATGTGTCCGATTACAGATACACATTAGGCACACACTCCCTTTGAAATGACTGTACATCATCAAACAAAGCTCTCTCATTTCTCCCAGCTACCCTATTACAAAATAGTGCCACATGACAAATGACCTTGGCAATTACAGACGAAAAAGGCCAGCCTACGCTCTGAAGCGTGTGTAGTAGTGGGTAATTATGACTTGATCACACTGTACAATAGCCACCTCCAAGAGGAGAGTGGAAAATCACTTAGCAGGGGGGGTGCTCCCCTCCACACAATTACCACCACCACCCTATTTCAGCAGCCATCATGGATGATTAAACGGCTGGAAGAAGTGGATGATGGGACTGGATGTCCTGTGCCAGAGTCGTTCTCAAGTTTCTCAGCCTCAGTTCAGTAAGGAGGGGGGGTAGGATGTAGGTTATCCGTCTAGCTGGCCTGGACGTGGACACTCCCAGGCTAAACTTTGTTGGGGGGAGGACCTGGTGGGAGACAGGATGTCAGTCACAGCCCATTAGAGGTAATGAGATGCAGGGTGGCAGAATAGAGCAGCGGACAAAGGCCCTGCATGTCACTTTCCACAAGGGACTATTACAGGGCACCACACGAATGACAGGGATCTGTGTCACATCTGTTGAACATTTATTTTATCTTCCTGTCCATGCATCGAGACGTATGGGTCTATGTAATGAGGAAATTGTTCGAACCGATTGTATCACAGCGTTCAAATGTTACGTATTCACACATAACCTTTAGCAATCTAGCTGTCAAGTTAGCATAGTGTTATCCTTTGGGATTTCTAAAAGACGCACAATCGGATAACATTTCAGTAACATGACATAGTTGATTAGCCTGGGTTTTTTAAAATAGGAACGTAAACCCTATGGGCAGCTATGCGCAGAGGGATGAATCAGGCATCACCCCAATAAAGAGCAGAGATAAAAGATGCAGAATAGAACAGCACTAGATAAACTCTGCTCTGCCCAGCTCAATAGCGGCTGTAAAAGAGCTGATACGCAGATGTACCTGTGCATGTGCGAGGGTACGCGTGTGTGATTGCTGGCATTCATGCAGCTCACGGTCTAAACATGAGTCACGAGGCAAGATAATGTATGAGCTCTGGACACCAGGAAAACCTACTCTCCTGTTATCTGACAAACGATTACCACAAGGTTCCCTGCTGGCTGTACGATGTACTTTACCTGAGTGACAGCAACATATGTTTACATGTCTTTTGTCAATTGTGGTGAACGAAACCTGTTTGTTTTCTTAACGTGTGCTTTCTCTGCTGATTAGGCACATTTTCACAAGTCAAGACACAGCTGTTAAAATGATACGGAAAATATTCACAGCAAGCTGCATTCTGAGCTGTAGCCTATGTTTTGCTTCTACGTGTCTATTATTAGACAGTTGTAAAGTTGTTTATGAGACAAGTTATTTTCAGCCAAACAGAGTACCGTGAATCAAAGTAAAGTTCCATGTTTTCCCATGTAATTTCGCGTTTGCTCCATGACTTCAACTAGTAGTTTAGTCAGTTAGAGGCGTGGTTAATTTCCTCAACATTGTTTGGGAGGAGTCCACAATCGTAGCGTTGGCGCCGGTGGTGCGTCGGAGAACACTGCAAGGCTTGGAAAGCGTGGAACCACGGTGGGACAGCGCTTGGTGTTAACGCCAAAATACATAGAAAACTACGAGTAGCCGTTGTTGAGTTCACGAAAAATGCGGAACGCTATGCAACGAACGTAGACAAGCTTTCCGTGACAGTGTTGTAAGCAGGTAAGTTAATCAATAAACTTTTCTCGATAATTGTAATTTAGAGTGTTGCGCGGGTCTCCACATAGTCCACCACAAATGACAAATTTGTGGCTGAATTGAATTGCTTTGAGTTGAAGTATGTCTGGAATATTACACAATAATTCTGTTAATTTCATACCCGCTACAAAAAGTCGTCTATCCACTGGCCTAACTACTATTTTGAGGAGTACAGCTGTGTGTAACTATATCTTTTCTGTGCATTTGTGTTTCCCGGCTGTAGTGGGCTAGATGCTCTCCTAACGGACATGAAAGTGACTATTTTAAAAGTTTTTGCGTGACTCCTCTCAAAAAATGCGTAGATGTGCGTGAATATAGACCTACATATGTAATTTATAACAATCTATGCGGCCAGGAGTGACCTTACAAGTTAGTGTACTTTTCACCACCACCACCACCAGAATTCCTTCCTCTTGACCCTCACGTTGTCTCTCGTTTGAACCAAAAGTTGAGTCATTGGTGGTGCGTCTGTATTTGCTAGCTTTCCGTTTATCATCTGTTCCAGTGAGGTGTAGAATTCCTAACTTCAGTAACTTTAGGGTCAGTTCTAACTTTATTAAACTGGATTAAAGTGTACTGCTTCATTCAGTGGAATTCTGCTATGCTAACAATGCCCCTGAGAGTAATTTAAATGCATTAACTTGTTACAATGAAAAGCCTGAGGATGTTTAACATTTAGCTGACATCAATCTAACAGGGTGTTTATTGTTTCCTTCTGTTTGGCTGATTTATGGGGTAAAAAATGTGCTCAGCGATGGCCGTAAACTTCAGAGGCCCTGCCTGCGCACGCACGCACGCGCGCGCGCGCGTTTGTGTTGGGTTATTTACCCTTTGTCTTTGTTGTCCGGGAAGAGGGCTGGTGGCTGTCGCTGCGTGGATGAGTTTCTTAGCCACAGACAGAGGAAACAAAAGGGCCCTTGGAACCCTGTGGAGCAGGGCTGACCAGAGTACCCACACCCAGGAGGCAGGTACTGGAAGAAGGGCTAGGAGGCTCCACTTATTACTGTTGTTTGTCCGTGCGATGTCTCCTGTGGTGTTATTGGAGTCCCTGCTCTGCCTTCCCGAGCTGCAGAAACAGTCTCAAACGGATCATTTGCTGTTACGTAAACTGCAGAAGAGACCCCAGTGGTTATTTAGAGGTTATGAAGTTAGTGTTAATGTCTGTCCATAGAACATTGTCCAGAAATGAACATGTATGCAGTTTAACTCATACCCAGTAATGTTTGGTGTTTATTTGAAAGGGACATGCCCTGGCAGTGGTTTAGATTCCAACAGTCAATCTTGCTAACCCCTCCCGATATTCTTCACACAGCACATGCTTATGGATATAATTGTTGTTATTGTCTTGAGAAAATAGGAGCCAGCTCTTGTTCGAGGGCAATAACCAAACCATAGGGTTATAGACTCAATCCGCATGCCTTGGTCTGTGTGGTTTTCTCTTCTTACAGCACTGAAATGTGACCACAAGGAACATCATATTCTGTTTGCACAGCTCAAAAGCATCTACAGTTTCAATTGATATGGACAGTTTCATAAAAATATACTTTTCAGTAGGAACATACTAAACCGTGTCATTGTATTATTTTGTTTCTCTCCTGATATGACCATTTGAAGAAGCGCATTTGTTCATCTCTCAGCTGGCCCTGCCATTAGCTCTGTTTTGTTTTCCGGTGATAAAAGACTGAAGTGATGTTGTGATCTTGCCCTCTCAGGTGGTAGCATATGGCCCGGAATGGCAATTTGTTGCTAAAGTGAATTAACTCAATGGTTATTGACAAACATTGAAACAATGACATAATGAAAACAATAATTTTCCAACGATGATATATTTCCTAATACGTGGTTTGTGTTTTTATATTTTTTTCAAGTGAAAAGTATTTGGATAAAGGGAAACTACCTATTCAGCGGTTGGTGCTTCAGGCCTGTGTCAGGCTAGATATCTTGACATGTGGTTGTTCTGCTCCTCTTAAGCCACTTGGAAGGCTGTGTGCTGCAAGTGCCCATCGTTAATTCTGGAGTGCTAGCAACTCTTGGGGAAACGCACATGTTTTATGTCTCCCCTCTGAGCATTTTTCTCCATATAAGGGGGTCTGGCTGGGACTTATCAGGCGTTGGTAATATCTGTGCTTATTGTTACATTCCGCACGGTAGGAGAAGGACTTTTACTGAGTGTAGGTAGAGGCTCGGTCAGGGGAAACACAGCAGTTCTCTGCTGTACAGTCCCACCCTTACACAATGGAAAATTATCCCTCAGAAATATGGTTTTGAAGATGCAACTACTATGTCCTCCTTAATTCCAAGTCACATTACCGTGTTCCAGGATTGGCACTGAAGCACTCAAATGGCCCTACAAGAACTACTGGGTTTCAATGGAAAAGTATAATGATATATACGATGCAGGCCTTTTCTCTCCTTGTGGCTAAGATTATATTTGACCTTTGAGGCAATGGGAGAAATGCGGTGTATGTGCACGTGGACAGGGCAGACAAGGCTGTAGTGTCTGGACTGAAGTAGAACTATAAAAAGCAGGGGTGTGTTCGTTCCGTCAAACCATACATTTTAGTTGTGAAATGTTTGGTCAAACTGGAAACTCTGGTTGATATGTTTTGTGACTGAAATGCTTTCTTTTGGTGTGTTGATAGACAACAGGCTGGTTTCCTGCTAAAGACATCACCACCAGGCTGCCATGCTAACATGCTAATGACTGAGTGGCAATTCCACGGTAACAGAAAGACCTGAAGGCGTCAAACAAAAAACAAAAAAAAAGGTTAAACCAACTAGAGAGCCCTGTGTTTAAGACATGTTTTAATTTCCACATTTATTTTATTGTAAACCCTGTTAACATAGTGACAAAATCTGACATGACACCTTGACTTGACAAATCTCTTTTGGTGGTTAAACTACAGTAACTGAGATACATCATCACCCGGTAACAGAAATGTAACATCCTGAAGACAGAGGTCCCTGATCCAAAAATGCGCAATTGTGAGTGTGATGCTCTCATTGTAATGTATCCCGAATAGGTACACTTGGATAGAAATAATTTATGTTTGGAGGTTTTCCTACACATTGGCTATTCTAATGTAATGCCATTCTCCCCACAACATTGTACAGTATGTCATTGGTTCACTCACAGGGATGGATGCACAGGCCAAGGTTGAGCTTAGCCAGCTGAACTGAAAAATTGCGTTCAATGTTTGGAATTGAATTCTGTTTTTTGTTAAAAAAAAGCTTAACTTGAAAATTTCCCTCCTGTGTCTAAGTAATCATTTTGTGAAAGTCATCGGAAGCTTTAGGTCTTCTGTATTCATTTTATCTTGGTCATTTGTCCAACTCTTGGTGCATGACTGCATAGAAAAATATTCTCAGGTGCTCTTAGCAGTCTTAGGATCCTCTATTACCCAAACATAAATGTCGGTTGTAGGGACCAGAGTTAAGCTGAACAGATGGAAGCACATGGCTTATTCATGTTCAGGTTGACACTCTTAAACGGCTACAAATTGACGCCTTTTGAGATTAATGTGTTGCTTCAAATTGAATTGTTTCTTGCAGTTCACGTTTGGAGGTCTACCCATGTGGTTTTGTGGGGAAATGAAGATTAAATGCAGGCAAGCTTTTAAGCGATATGTCAATTGTGCTCGCAGATTAACACTTATTAAGAGTGGCAGCTAATATAAGCACAGGCAGTATATGTGAGCTGTGATTTGTCAGTCTGGTGAAAGGCCCAACCCAGCAGCAGGTCTTCAGGATGATACAGATTATATAGGCTTTCTGCAGTTATGGTTAAGCCCCTATATGGCCACAGTGGTGATAGGGGTGTTTTACGGATCCACTGTGATGCAACACATCTGTAGTTGTAGCAGCCCGAGGGCTTAAGTTAACAGACATGTGCTCCTCTTCCTGAAACAAAGCTCATGCTTTCTGCGCGTTCATCTCCCAGGAGATCCAGGGTAACACAGATCATAGACAGAAGTGTGTGTGTGTGTGTGTGTGTGTGTGTGT
>JACXGI010013321.1:0-13014 GCA_016801175.1 Esox masquinongy | reverse complement strand
CGTAGAGCTGCCCAAGACCCTAACAGACATGTACTCACACTTCCTTGTGTTTCAGTCCACACACAGGAATGTAAAGTATGATGGGAAAAAAGAGACAGATCCACACTGGAATAAAGAGAGCATTCTGACACTGGGGAAACTGGCTTTTCAACAGCTACAGAAAGGCAATCTGATTTTCTATGAAGAAGATTTGAAAGAGTGTGGCATTGATATCAATGAAGCATCAGTGTACTCAGGAGTCTGTACACAGATCTTTAAAGAGGAATGTGGGTTGAACCAGGACAAGATGTTCTGCTTTGTCCATCTGAGTATTCAGGAGTTTCTAGCTGCTCTATATGTGTTTCTCTCATTCAACAACAACAATAAGAATCTAATGGATGAACAACAATCAACCATCATAACACGTCTCCTCTGGACAATACCTGAAATAGATTTTCACAAGACTGCTGTGGATGAAGCCTTCCAGAGTAAGACTGGACACCTGGACCTTTTCCTCCGCTTCCTTCTGGGTCTCTCACTGGAGTCAAATCAGAAGCATTTATGAGGTCTACTGACAAAGACCAGAAGCAGCTCACAGAGCCATGAAGAAACAATAAAGTACATCAAGAAGAAGATCAGGGAGAATCCCTCTTCAGTGAGGTGCATCAATCTGTTCCACTGTCTGAATGAACTGAATGACCATTCTCTAGTGGAGGAGATCCAAAGATACCTGAGTTCAGGATGTCTCTCCAGAGAAGAACTGTCACCTGCACAGTGGTCAGCTCTGGTTTTTGTGTTACTGACTTCAGAAGAGGAGGTTGATGTGTTTGACCTGAAGAAATATTCCACATCAGAGGAAGGTATTCTGGGGTTGTTGCCAGTGGTCAAAACCTGTAGAACTGCTCTGTAAGTACAGTCATGCAAATTACCCCCCCCCCCACACACACACACACACAAACCCTCTTATTACATCTACAGTATATTTACTGACATGACAACACTGATGATTTTCTATATAGGAGGTTACATTCGTGTGTCATTCCCTTAATGAAAAAAGTATGCCCTTAAGTAAAGTTGACATGACAATGATGTAATATATAGAGGATATTCTGATGTTATTCTGAACTATTGTTCTGTTTGTGACATCATGATAATCTCTCTCCAGACTGTCAGGTTGTAGAATCACTGAGGAAGGCTGTGCTTCTCTGATCTCAGCTCTGAAGTCAAACCCCTCACACCTGAAAGAACTGGATCTGAGTAACAATGACCTGAAGGATAAGGGAATGGAGAAGCTCTCTGCTCTGTTGAAGGACCCACAATGTAGACTGGAGACTCTGAAGTAAGTAATAGTAGTATTATTTTCAATATAATAAGTTACATTCATATGTCATTTTTTGGCAATGTTAGTTATACAAGTTTACAAAACAATGATGTAATATATAGTCTATTCTAAAGTTATTCAGAACTATTGTTCTGTTTGTGACATCATGATAATCTCTCTCCAGACTGTCAGGTTGTGGAATCACTGAGGAAGGCTGTGCTTCTCTGGTCTCAGCTCTGAAGTCAAACCCCTTACACCTGAAAGAACTGGATCTGAGTAACAATGACCTGAAGGATACGGGAGTGGAGAAGCTCACTGCTCTGCTGAAGGACCCACAATGTAGACTGGAGACTCTGAGGTGAGTAACACAATTGACAACAGAACAATAAACATGACAACAACACAACAGAGGGGCAACACAACAAAAGGGGAATACAAACATCTTCTGTGTTTCCACCTCCACCTGCTCTAAGCTGCCAGCAGGTCCAAGCCTCCATCCCTGGTAAAGACCAAACCCTGTCAGACATCCCAGCAGGCCTGGAAGGAAACACACCACAACTAACAGGACCACCATTAGAAACAAAAACATATTCTTTCTAGGTGTGCATGATATATTGACTCAATACCGTTATCGCAATATCATGGTACGCTTTATCAAAATCGAAAATGTTGTGGAAATGCGATGTGTGATATTCCGTTTATTTTGTGGAGAGATGTGTCCGTTGGCTTTGTGGCTTAGTTGTGTTCGATTTAGAGCCCGGTTGAAACCACTATATAATGATCATGTTTCATTGGCCAGTTGCCCTGTCACATGCAAGTGTGAGCACACGGATCCACTACACAAACCCTATGGAGCAAACCATGTGACGTGTGTGCATACTTCAACAGTGTGTGAGTGAAGAGAATGATAGAGACAGAGAAATTAGTCTGAGGAGTGAAAGAAAAGAAAGGACAGAAAGAGAGAGAGAGCGCGAAGCAAGTCAGAGGAGCGAAAGAAAAGAAAGGATAGAAAAGTAAGAAGAGTGTTGCTCAGGGAGACAACAAAACAACAGAGATCGAAGATGAAACATTAGTGGCCAAAAAGTTACTAGCCTACAAATCTTTGTGTAGCTTGTTTGCAGTCTGTTTCCATGCGATCATTTGTTTTTGTTTTCAAACAACTTTTAGTCGTTTCTATGTTTTTAAACGACTTCTGCTTTTAGTGTTGAGTAAGTACCCAGGGTTTTTCCTGGCTCAGAATGGGCCTTTGGGGGGTGACTACGCATGACAGTAAGAATGATTAGTCTGTGCACAGTAAAGGCAATGAATGATCTTATGACAGAAATATATGCATTTTCTTGTTATTTCTGAATAAATCTTATTTATTACAACATTGGAAGGGGGGAGGGGAGTGAGTTTGAGGGACAGGGGTGAGGTAGTCAGTTGCAGAGGTCACATCCTGCTTCAGAGATTTTCACCCTCTTTATTAACTAAATAAAAGGATCTGACAAGGCCATGGTAGTCTGTAGGACTGGACGATAAAATCAAAATCACAATTAATTAATAGGCAAAATGATGAGTAATCAACGACCAAAACCCAACAGATTTGACTAGATAAGTAAGTGGACTTAGTCTAATTATCGTTGTAGTCCTACTTTCCAGGTTTATCAACCATTCAAACTAATCTTCATTTCAACCCTCTGATGTCCACAGATCCACCCCTTTTTTCTGTTTATTATCATTCCTGCTTTTCAGTTTTAAAAGTATGCCCGTAAGTAAAGTTGACATGACAATGATGTAATATATAGAGGATATTCTTATGTTATTCTGAACTATTGTTCTGTTTGTGACATCATGATAATCTCTCTCCAGACTGTCAGGTTGTAGAATCACTGAGGAAGGCTGTGCTTCTCTGGTCTCAGCTCTGAAGTCAAACCCCTCACACCTGAAAGAACTGGATCTGAGTAACAATGACCTGAAGGATACGGGAGTGGAGAAGCTCTCTGCTCTGCTGAAGAACACACAATGTAGACTGGAGACTCTGAGGTGAGTAACACAATTGACAACAGAACAATAAACATGACAACAACACAACAGAGGGGCAACAAAAGGGGAATACAAACAACTTCTGTGTTTCCACCTCCACCTGCTCTAAGCTGCCAGCAGGTCCAAGCCTCCATCCCTGGTAAAGACCAAACCCTGTCAGACATCCCAGCAGGCCTGGAAGGAAACACACCACAACTAACAGGACCACCATTACAAACAAAAACATGATCTTACATAATAAATAATAATTTCTGTTAGTCCAAGTAAATCACACTTTAGAACTGATCTTCATTCCACTTCTCTGATGTCCACTGATCCACCATTCATTCCCACTGTATTATTGTTACACTCTTTCTTTTTGAAGACATCCCTTCAGTCTACCATGTTGTCTCATAGGGACTTGAACTTCCCCATCTGTTACATTTCTTCTGGAATTGTCTGGTTACATTATACTGATGATGCCTGGGGATCCATCATAGTACAGAGTAATTTGTCTCAGTTCTGCCAGGGTGGATGGGTGGAAGTCACACAGGGCAGCCTTGTCATGTTGCACTCTAGCGACTCCTTGTGGTAGAGCGGCTGACTGTAATCTCAGTCTTGGTTGCGAAGCTGGGGAATGTGTTACCCTCAAGCATGTATCAGATAGACACTTCCTGATTGAGTGAGCAGTGTGATTAGAATCGTAATGACTTGGTAAAACATGCTTATAAGATGTGTCCCAATTTAGTTAATTCATTTTGACTATCCCGTAACTTCTGTGTGGATGTTGAGACAAGGCAGCATAATGCAGCATAATGCCTTGTCTCAGCATCCACAGGTCATAAAAGAGAATTTGATTAGAGATGTGCATGACAACTATTTTCACTATCAATAATTCCTCAGCTTTTGTCATCAAATCGTCGACCCCACCCCTTCATGCCCAAAAGAAAGGTATTAAATGAAAAAATGAATGTAAATTGTAATATGTTATGCAATAAATTCAACGTTTTATTTAAAAATGTAGTTAACAACCTGAATAACATTTTACTATAAACAATTAGGCTAGATATACAGGAGACATTCAGAGTCAGAAATGCCACAACAGCAGCAAATAAACAAATGCATAGGCCTGTCAAACCGTTTATAACAAGTGATTTATTTCAAATTATTGTTACAAGCTTTTCCATTAATTACAATTGCAAATGAACTATAAATGTTGTCAAAAAACGTGCATTTTCTCCCATGAATTAGCGCAGAGATATGTATGAATTTCCTTAAATTAGCTAAAGTCTTTGTATCGATGTTTTCTGGCCATAACAACAAAATACAAATTGTATTAGACCATCTAGCCAGCTATTTTTATATATACAGTCCCTTAAAACTATACTTTCTAACCAAACTACACTTTTTATATATAGACTAACAGAGTTATGTTTCAGTCTGCATTAAATCAAACAAACCTACCGATGTGTTCCAGTGAATAAAGAAATATCTTTGGAAGGAAGCTTAATAGAAATAAATTATATAAAATTTATGAACAAAAACCAAACAAAATCTGGCTAGCGCATCGACATATGCTAGATCTTAACAAAAATTTAAAGAACCATTAGGCAATGTCAATATTATTATAATAATTTATTCTTGTTCAGAAGAATTAACCTGTCCACGTGCTCCGGGAGTAGACGAGAAGGCTTAGTCTGTTGACGTTCAAGCCTGCAGACGAGAAAAACCCTTTCAGCCAGTACAGATGTTTCCAGGATGCACAGGTATGCTTTCACTAGCCGTGATAATTTGCTGTACTTGACTGTTAGCCAGATTTGTTTAGTCTATAAGAAATAACCCGTCATTACTGCCGCCAAGTGAGTTAATCAGTAATACCGTTTTTTTGTAACTTTCAAAAATTAGATTAACTTGTCAATAAATGCCATCCTTGTCGAAATGTCGACAATTCGATTATTTGTTCTCACCCCTTAATTTGATATCATGAAATTGGGAGGGAATTCAAAACCTGGCAGAAAAACTCAAATATTTTAGCCAAAAGCACTGTCTGAATCTCAAATCACATACTTCCATACTACACTGCTCCAAAAAATTAAGGGACCACTTAAATAATTTTGATAATTGATTATTCTATGCATTAATACAAGATTATTTGAATAATCGAAAAAGAAAAACATGACTCACGGTCTATGTGGTAACAATATGTCAATGACGTAACAACGGTCTATGTGGTAACAATATGTCAATGACGTAACAACGGTCTATGTGGTAACAATAGGTCAATGACGTAACAACGGTCTATGTGGTAACAATAGGTCAATGACGTAACAACGGTCTATGTGGTAACAATAGGTCAATGACGTAACAACGGTCTATGTGGTAACAATAGGTCAATGACGTAGCAACGGTCTATATGGTAACAATAGGTCAATGACGTAACAACGGTCTATGTGGTAACAATAGGTCAATGACGTAACAACGGTCTATGTGGTAACAATAGGTCAATGACGTAACAACGGTCAATGAAAACCAAAATCACCTTCCGATTGAGGGATGGATTCAAACTCACACCTAAAATCAAAGGAAACAATTGAAATCACAGGCTGTTCCAACTTGTGTGAATTTCATCACGGCAACTCATATTGTGAGTCAGTAGTGTGTATGCCCCCCACGTGCCTGTATGCACTCCTGACAACGTCTGGGCATGCTCCTGATGAGATGGCGGATGGTGTCCTTGGGGATCTTCACCCAGACCTGGATCAGGGCATCAGTGAGCTCCGGGACAGTCTGTGGTGCTACTTGGCGGTGTCAGATGCACCGATACATAACGTCCCAGAGGTTCTCAATTGAATTCAGGTCTGGGGAACGTGAGGGCCAGTCAATGGCATCAATGCCTTCGTCATCAAGGAACTGTCTACACACTCTGGCCACATGAGACCAAGCATTGTCCTGCACCAGGAGGAACCCAGGGCCCACTGCACCAGCGTAAGATCTGACAGTGGTTCTGAGGATTTCATCCCGGTACCTAACAGCAGTCTGGGTACCGTTGGCTAGCACGTGGAGGTCTGTGCAACCCTCCAAGTATTTGCCTCCCCAGACCATCACTGAACCACCGCCAAACTGGTCATGCTGGATGATGTTGCAGGCAGCATAACGTTCACCACGGCGTCTCCAGACTCTTACGTCTGTCACATGTGCTCAGTGTGAACCTGCTGTCATCTGTGTGTGAACGGGGCGCCAATGGTGGACCTGCCAATTCTGGTGTTCTCTGGCGAATGCCAATCGAGCTGCACGGTGCTGGGCTGCGAGCACAGGTCCCACTAGAGGACGTTGGACCCTCATGCCACCCTCATGGAGTCTGCTTGGTCAGAAACATACACACCAGTAGCCCGCTGGAGGTCATTTTGTAGGGCTCTGGCAGTGCTCCACCTGTTCCTCCTCACACAAAGCAGCAGATACTGGTCCTGATGCTGGGTTGATGCCCTTGTACGGCCCTGTCCAGCTTTCCTCTTGTATCCTGGTATCTCCTCCATGCTCTTGAGACTGTAGTGGTAGACACAGCAAACCTTGCAATGACAGGTATGGATGTGCCATCCTGGAGAAGCTGGACTACCTGTGCAACCTGAATGGGTTGCAGGTACCACTTCATGCTACCAGTAGTGACAACGACACTAGAAAAATGCAAAACTAGAGAAGAATCGGTGAGTAAGGATGAGGAGCGAGCAATTGTCTGTGACCACCACCTGCAAAACCATTCCCTTTTTGGGGTTTTGCGTTTTACAAGAGTTCTGAGGGTAACTTAATCAAAGATGGTCACCCTGTCAACCGAACATGCAAAACAAATCACTTAAAAAACACTTCACATCTCTTGAGTCATTTTGAACACCACCCGCTACATTATAGCGAATGCAAGGTAAGTTAAACCGAACAAAAGTAAATATGCTCACATTTTTATCTCAAGTGAACAAAGTGTTAGGCCAGAAGCTCCTTATTTCTTTATGAAGGAGAGAACGGACGTACAATCAGTGCTGTTCATTTGATTTCTTTACATACTTTACATATTTTGTGTTGATTATTTTAACGTAAAGACCTGTACATTGGATTTGTTCACATGTACATTGCTTTACTTGTGTTGCTTTTGTGTGCACATTTGATTTGCTTACTTTAGGTTGTGTTCATTAAAACCTACTTTAGGGAAACTTTTACCTCTTATTAATGTTCATGTTATTTTAATGCACACAAAAGATGCATACTGCTGCTAATTGTATTTGTTTGTTGGTTTTCAATATAAAACTTGGTGAAATGATTTGAGCGTGTGTATCAGCACTTTTTGAACCGTTCCATCACATTCTAACAATACCACTACAATACTGATAACCGTGATAATTTTGGTCACTATAACCGTGATATGAAATTTTCACATTGTTTTATCTCTATCTCATTCCATAGTACGCTGAAAATAATATGCCGTATGGTCCCGGATGGTCTACTATTTTTTTCGATTATTCAAATAATCGAAAAAAGAAAAAGATGTATGTTATGTATGGTGTTTCTGACAAGAACGGGTCTACATTCTGAGTGTCTTAGGAGCCCCCCCACCCCTCACACATTGCCCTCCCACCTTGTAAAACCAAACCACTCTTAATCCTCTTACATCCTCACATTGATTATGGAAAAAAATGAAATGACAGGGACTTTATCCCATATTATCACCTCTCTTACTTCTTTTTTGCTTTTTTTTCATCGCATAGCTTTTCCAGCATTTTTTATCCATAAACCACAAAAGAAAAACACTTCAAATTGCTTATTGAATTGCTGCTTTCATTATATATACATTATATATTTTTTCTTGAAATATAACAATGGCCTACAATTTTCTTCATGCATAATTTCTGCTCAATTTTTCTGGTGTCAGGAAATGTACTAATGATTTAATATCTTACTCATCTGAAGCATTAGTATTACCTAAATGTTGTGAAAATTATATAATATGCTTTTATATCAAGTTAATATCTAGTAAAATATTAAGAAGTCCATTTACATTAAGCTATTTAGCGAAGGCTTTGTTTATCCAAAGTGACTGAAGTGATTATTATTATTGGCTTACACTTTGAAAATACAGTATCTAATATACATATACTATATAATATATAATATTAAATACATAATATCAAGTAGATCAAATGTCTAACACATATTGGTAGTTAGTGGCCCTGGTAAGAGTTGAGGTGGAGCCGGGGGGCCCTGGTATGAGTTGAGGTGGAGCCAAGGGGCCCTGGTATGGGTTGAGGTGGAGCCTAGGGGCCCAGGTATGGGTTGAGGTGGAGCCCTGGTATGGGTTGAGGTAGAGCCAAGTGGCCATGGTATGGGTTGCGGAAGAGCCCTGGTATGGGTTGAGGTGGAGCCAAGGGGCCCTAGTATCGGTTGAGGTGGAGCCCTGGAATGGGTTGAGGTGGAGCCAGGGGCCCTAGTATGGTTGAGGTGGAGCCCTGGAATGGGTTGAGGTGGAGCCCTGGTATGGGTTGAGGTGAGGCCAAGGGGCCTTGGTATGGGTTGAGGTGGAGCCCTAGTATTGGTTGAGGTGGAGCCCTGGTATGGGTTGAGGTGGAGCCGAGGGGCCCTGGTATGGGTTGAGGTGGAGTCAAGGGGCCCCAGTATGGGTTGAGGTGGAGCCAAGGGGCCTTGGTATGGGTTGAGGTGGAGCCAAGGGGCCTTGGTATGGGTTGAGGTGGAGCCCTGGTAGTCAGAGGGCACTTGATGGACTGAAGGGTCCACATATTAAAGCACTATGGGTCTATCTACATTGTGCATTCACAGTATATTGTCCCAGGGGCCTCTGACCATTATTGGCCATCAGGGTGCCTTGTAAGCTGAGGCCGCTAATTGTCAGGGGCCCCTGGGCCCAGGCCCCATTCCATGATCTGGCCCTGGTTCCTGAGCCTATGCAGTGATGTCCACTACAAGAAGCATGTCTGTTTTTAATGCAGTGCCACATGAGGGCCCGAAGATCACGGCCATCCAATGTTGGTGTTCAGACTTGTCCCTTGAGTACAAAGATTTCTCCGGATTCTCAATCTTTTAATGATGTTATGTACTGTGGATGATGAGATCCCCAAACTCTTTGCAATTTAACATTGAGAAGCGTTATTCTTAAATTGTTTCACTATTGGCCTGCGCAGTCTTTCACAGAGTGGTTAACCCCTCCTCATCTTCTGAAAGACTCATCCTCTCTGGGATGCTCTTTTTATGCACAATCATGTAATTAGACAATAAACCTAATTAGTTGTATGCTCTTTCACCAGGTTTGTTTTTCATTACACAACTTTTCCAGTCTTTTGTTGCCCCTGTTTCAGCTTTTTGAAACGTGTTGCTGGCATCAACATAACATGTCTCAGTTTCAACATTTGATATGTTGTCTTTGTATTATTTTCTATTGAATCTAGTGTTACGGGCAACCAAGGCTTTCTGAAGAGTCTGAGGCTTTCATCAAAATGGTTCGAAAATCTGTTCCTTTTCTCAAGGCTTTGACACTCACTGCACAGTGGTGTCACCTGTTGGTCAGGAATAAATATCACATGTTTAATGTTTATATAGACGTCTTCTCCACTGTATCCAGCATGACTTTGTGGGGCAGTGGGTAGGTGTGCACTTTCTGAAGGGAAATTCAAATGCCGGTTCATATCCCACAGTCTTCTTGCCTTTAAGGGAAGGGTGTCGTAAGATACACAAAATAAAACAGATTATTTAAAAACAATAAACAGTAGTGTTTGCACTTAAAGAAGTTAAACATGATCTGGCACCATAACAAGTCAAAGAGTGAGAGTCGGTGACACCAATCACATGGTATTACACCGATGCAAGACTCAGCCCTTTAACATGGATTAGAATGGGTTGACATTTCAAAGCAAACCTCGATCTGAGAATTTAGTTCAATCTCCTGATCAACAATAATTTAAAAACGTTTGCATCACTGGTATTATTGAGGCTGCGGAAGACAAAATATTAACATAACTTATATGTAAATAAATATAATTATTTCAATAAGTGTGCTGTTACATAAAACCTAAACTAAAACTGGATTCAACACTGTGACAGTAATGTCAGATTTATCAGCTAAATACCAACTTTACATAGGCTACTTAGCTGTCGTTTATGTGCAAGATATGGGAAGCATTTGTAAATAACTTGGCATGGAGGAAAGCCCCAGTGCCTGTCAGTAGATTGACATCTACAGTCCACTTCTAAAAAGACATGGGATCAAACAAAGCTTCAGACATCATTAATCACCTGGTGATCATACGTTGAATAATACATCTCTACCAGAGAAATACTGGAGTTAAACATTCATAAAATCCACTAGATCCAAAGGTTGATTTAAGATTTGAAATTAAAACCAGACAAGCAAATATTCCTGACGTTGAAATTACAAATACAGTGTTGCCAGTGTTATTAGCAAAACGATGTATGAAAAAGTCATCATTGGGACTCAAACTGAGCCTTTTAAAACAACTACATATCCATCCACAGCTCTACATGTTGAGCTATCGGCCAGTTGACGCTCCTACCAAACTTATAAAAAAATTCTAACATAGTCTATGGTATTGGGGATACCCGTTTGTTATTGATAATGAAAGATGTTTAGCAGAAACGTTTTGACATTCACTGGCTTGTGAATCTCATTAGTTCTTGATAATTAGGCAGTAAACTAATTACATTTCATATGTTTCATGTGGTCGGAAAGTGCCATGTCTTTAAAACCCCTATTAAATGGTTCCAACGTCATCGATCATGTGATATAGTTGCTTGGATACAAGCCTCGGCCTTCCCGCTTCGAACAAACTGGGTTGAAATTTCAGAGCAAGCCTCGGCTTTATGCGTCCCATCACTAATTGAATATAGGGTTTTAAATGATTTGCACATTAATGCGTTAGGTTTTTCTTTAAGTATTACACAGCGTCACAACTTTTTTGGAAACAGGGTTGTACAAATAAACCCATACTACCCAGATAAATGGATTTAGTTCAGCTAAATCCATTTAGTTCAGGTGCCTAAGACTTTTACACTGTACTGTATATTCATATTACAAGCACCTTCCCTAATTTCATAATAAATGTAAAAATGTGCACTTCTTTATCTTTACCCCATTGCACAACAACATCTCTAATCATCTCTATACATCTATAGCTCTACTGGTTGGGACACTGAAAGACCTAGAATAGATATTCTTCATTGTCATTTAAGTGGATAGTTGACTCAGGCTGGACAGAGTTAGACTCATGCCAGGTTAATCTATCGTCTTGGAAGGCAAAGAGTTGACTCCTGTGTATTTTCTATTTTGTAAAAAAAATTCTTTTGAAAACCTGGCTTCTTTTCAATTGAGATTTAATTAGCATGGGCTAGGTTGTTTGATTTAGTCATAGATTTAAAACTTGTGGTTTCGAAATGTGAAGTTACTGCTTAGAATTTACAAAACCTTGTGATCAATGACGTCTGAATGTTTGTTTGATTACATGCCTTTTTAAACCTTGTTGCAAAATGCTCCCAGTTCTGTCGTTGATGCCAAGTTGCTTTCACTCACTGACCTCTACTTGACACCTAATTCACCAGTTTATGTCCATTCTACAACAGGTTGGTCAAATAGGTAGTGTTGGGGACATGAGTTACAGGCAGTGACAAGAGACACTATCAATTAATGTTCAAATAATTTGTTTCATTTCGTATATGCTATGACACTTTATCCTAAACATTACTATGGATGCACAGTTTAAAATAAATGGTTACCTGGGAGGCAAACCCCCCATTCTGACTGAACTCGTAACCTCAAATTATTTATTGCTGATCAGGAAATGTCACTATTGTGAACTGTTTAGTAACTAAATTAATCTTTAGTAACCATTTCATCTCAAATTATTTATTGCTGATCAGGAAATGTCACTATTGTGAACTGTTTAGTAACTAAATTCATCTTTAGTAACCATTTCATCTCAAATTATTTATTGCTGATCAGGAAATGTCACTATTGGGGACTGTTTATTAACTAAATTAATCTTTAGTAACTATTTTAGTAACAAACATTCATCTATCCTCAATTCCATCAACACAGTCATTATGGATAGTTTGTTCACTCTTATGAGAACAAACATTAAAACCTTATAATTGAACTATTTGAAGAGTAACTGGATGTACAGTGTTAGAGATGTGTTTCAGTGATTGGGGGGTTTGCTCTTGGGGGGTTGTGTCTGTTGTGTCTAATCAATCATTCTATTTTTTATGGGGACTCATTTTGGGGTAATAAGTGGATTTAGGGGTTGTGTATGGTGTGTTATTGGAGGAGGGGTTGTGTATGGTGTGTTATTGGAGGAGGGGTTGTGTATGGTGTGTTATTGGAGGAGGGGTTGTGTATGGTGTGTTATTGGAGGAGGGGTTGTGTATGGTGTGTTATTGGAGGAGGGGTTGTGTATGGTGTGTTATTTTAGGAGGGGTTGTATGGTGGATGGTGGGTAGGAGGTGGTAGTGTGTTTTCAGGGTATTGTGTATTGTTTGTGTGTGATTGGAATGTTTTGTGTTGTGTTTGTGTGTGATTGGGGTGTTGTGTATTGTGTTTGTGTGTGATTGGGGGTTGTGTATTGCGTTTGTGTGTGATTGGGGGGTTGTGTATTGTGTTTGTGTGTGATTGGGGGTTGTGTATTGTGTTTGTGTGTGATTGGGGG